>UCOL01001015.1:0-44787 GCA_900474335.1 Ormyrus nitidulus
GCCGTGAACGATGAAAATGCGTTCAGTAGAAACTGAGATCCAGGCGTACACACACACACATACATCCATACGAACATTTTTCAAAAACCATTTATTCCTGTTCCTGACACCTTAAAATACAATTATGACCGATTTTTCGAACAACTCCAAAAATTACTATCACAAAGCTTCCTCTAGGAGGAAGCAAAATGATATCAATCTTTTACAGTGCGGAAAAATATTTACTAGTGACAAAAAAAAGCAGATATTTTATCATATAAAAAAGGTGTTTTGTAGTCATGTTATTATAATTCGCTTAAACAATAATCTTGCTCTACAACGACTAGTATTATGGGCCATATATAATTCAACGTTCTAAGGGTAGTAATTAGGTAATTACGGTTCGCCAAAGTTTATTTTTCTCTAACATATACTATATATAGTTGGAACATAAAACACAATGTTGAACGAAAATTAGTAGAATTTTAAGCTTATTTATCGCTTTATTTTCATGTCGTGAACATTCAGAAAAAAAACATGATATTTATATTAAAATTTGATATTTAAATGCAACGCTGATTTTAAGTTTTAATACGACATAAAATTCTACATAAAAGGAGGTCTAAAAATATGGTTCATGAAATCCATTCAGCAAATCCTAAGTCTATATCTGTACTCAAATTAGGTTTTCAAAGTTGAATCAATATCTCTTAGAGCCTATATAATGGCATAACTAGTTCCAATAGAGTTCAGCATCTATATTCCCAGCATAGAATTTCAAAGGGGACAATTTATCCAGCTTTTGATCAAATCCATGTCGTATGAACCAAAGCTAAATAGACGTCTCCTCTATGGATTCAAATGTCATTTTTTATTTTTATTTTTATTTTTATTATTTTTTTTTTGCTCGCTTCAATAAATTATCACTATAGTCTGCAACAGAAATCGATTTGCCAAAAAATGAAACCACTTGTGTTAGATTTTTATAATAAAATAATTTCTTTAGTCTAAATATTAAAAATTAAACTGAAAAGTATTAAGTAATTAAGCGGTCAAAAAGAAGTACAATCATAGACAAAACTTAATTAAAATATTCTAAAAAAAAAAAAATCCTTAAATGTATAATACGGTTGGGCGAAAAAGCTCATTTAAATTTTTTTTTAATACAATGCGAAGCCGAATGAGCGGAGCTAAAACCGTTCCGCTTCACTGCGAAATAAAATATGAGGCAGGCAAGAAGCTCTCGGGGGAGCTCCATTTAAAACTTGCTAAAATACCTACATCAAAGCATCGCCTCCACGGCCCCGGTAGCATAAAGTCGCTTTACGATTTTATAAAAAAGCGGCCGATATCGGGAAAACAAAGTTACTCCCTCCCCCTCCGAGATCGAATTGGCTCGTTGTGCAGAAGTCCGCCGGAAAGTACGCGCGCGTCTCTCTAATTCGAAAAGTCTCGTTAGGAATAGAATTGAAAGAACTTTCAGGGAGTCCGGCTTGTGTCGCCGCGTGGATATCGATCCGAGAGCAGGAGCAGAGTCCACTCTGCAGCTGCAAGGCGGAATGGATTTTTTTTCCAAACGCCGAAGCTGTCGTTTAGATAGCAGCTCGAGATGCGCTCGTTAAAATTTATTGATTTTTGATTATGGAGGAATTGGAGAAGGGCTTTTTAGCTTTATGGGTAAACTGCTTGACGAAAGAGCTCTTCAGTACTGCGTTGCTGAAAGGATTCGCTGGGAAGGGTGTTATTAAGGGTTTTAAGGGGACAAGAAAGTTTTAGACTCCTTTAACTGCGTACGATGAAGAATTTACAGTCTTGAAAGAGAAAGAATTACGTTTTTAAATTTTAAGCTTATACACTTTTTAAAGTTTAAAGCGTATCAACTTTTTTGAAATAACTTTATAAATATTTGTTTTTCAATCGGAAGAAAAGTGATGGAGTATACGGTAAAAGAATTAAAAGAATTTAGAGATGTAATATTTCCAATTTACTTTGAAATTCGTTTCGAGTCCCGCTCAAAAAAAGTTTAATCCATCACGTTAATCGAGTTTTAAAAGGGATATTTATTCACATTCAGAGCGTTGAGCATTATTTACTTCTTTTTATTAGGTTTACCGAGATTTGATTTAATCTACGTGCTTTCCGGGAAGAGAATACTCTTTTTTACTTTTTGTCGAGGACATATTTTTCTTTGTAATTTGTCAACTCGGTAATGCGAGTTTTATATCCCTTTTAAATAAAAATTTAATATCTTCCAATGCAGTTTACGTTTACAGAAAAAATTCTCCCCAAAATAAAGTCTGAATATAAAAAAAGCTCATCAATCACCCTTTGACTTTTTAACCTTTTCGAGCTTTACTAATTACCTCAAATGTATGAACTGAATTCTACAACAACACCACCATTAAGCCCACATTTACAAACATAACTACTTATCCATAATCCATATGCAAACATCTCATCGCGTTTCAATATTCATCGCTCTGCAGTCCTGCGGCTAATCTAAAATCCATTTCGGCGCCTTAATTTAAAACCGATCCCCGAGTAGCATCCGAATAAAAAGCTCTGCCCGATAAGCACAAAGGAAATCCGCCTCCTCGCCGACCGCCGGCAGGCTTTTAACGCGCTCGTAAATAAAGGCGCAGACATTCACTGCTCCCGGGACGGTGCATTTTTCATCGCGATTGCTGCGCCCGCCGATCCGTCTCGCAACGGATAATCATTGATAATTCGCGAGCGGATCCCCGCGGCCGGGACAGAGTAATGAGGATCGCGTTGCAGGACGATAAATGGTAATGCAACACGCCGGAAGATGTTTATTTGCGAGCGGAGATTTCCTATTCTGCTTTCTGCTCATTCTCCGGGCTTTGGAGTGGGTAATTTCAGAATTGGAGCTCACTTGGAGAGTAAATAAGGGAATAGGAAATCGGTATAACGGTTTCACGTTTTTGTCGCAGAAGTAAATTAACGCTGCTTGACCTTAAATAGTCGCATTTTTACGGAGTTTTTCGACTAAAAGGGGTCGGAATTGACCCTCCTTTGTCCTAAAAGTTACCGGAGCGAAAAGCATTTGTACGAGGTCTTATTTTATTTTGAAAGGATGTATATTGCACTGCAAAATTCACGCGGCAAAGGGAATGTTTAATGGCGCACTCGTACTTTTATATATCTTTTAGAACCAGTAAAATCTGGTTTTAAATAACAAAATCAATATATTATTGCGAGCAAAAGCAACCTACTTTTATGAAAACTTTTTGAAGATATAAAATTAATCACGGCATTGCTTAGAACGAGCTTTAACCCGTAGAGAATCGGGGTCTCAAAAATTTTAAAAGCTCTTTATTTCTATTGAAAATTAATCTGAGGTCCCCGTCATAAAATCAAACCAAGGTCGGACGTTGGCGCGTCTAAGGGTTAATAACGCATGTTATCGATAATAAAATTAGAGCATTGATCGATAAGGTAATGCCAATGTAGAACATGTATCCATATTGATATTGAATAATAGAAATAAAAGTATTATTGTGCCATTTCAAAAATTTTATTATTTTGATATGGAATATTATCTCTGTATTATCTTGATACCTAAAGGACTAAAAAGCTTCATGTTTTTAAAAAACAAACAAATTAAAAATATAATTTTCAGTTAAAACAAATATTCGATGATAAAAGTACGAAAAACTACAGCTACAGCTACAGCTCCTTTGCGCAATTATAGCATAAAATACGGTTCCAAGAAAATAATTAATATATATATATGTATATTGAAATATTTTTATCAAAATTGATTGTTAAATGTTAAATATGGTAATAAAAGTAACAATATCAAAACGTACTATACTTTTGATTCTTGCATATTTCACCATCAACTATTATCTGAAAGCTATGAGTCATATATGTAATTTCCATAAAAAAACAAATTCAAACAAATCCAATCACGCTTAATCAATTTTTTTTTAAGGAAATACAGATTGCAAATTTTGAATAACACTGAAAATTCAAACTCTATTAATCTGTTGGGAAAAATCGTCTCTCAAGTTTTTACATAGAATCAGACAACAAGAAAGCAATGTCCAAAGTTCCGAAGCTAAAAACGGTTCCAATTTGAATGTCTCGTCGTATTTTGTCTGAAGCAACGTAAACGACACCCTCGGGTTTCAAAGTTTGTTGTGGCAATAAGTTACTTTTTCCACGTATCGTGCACGAAGACTCTGAATTCTGAGCTTTTTGGGTTGAAAGCTCGCAATGCACGTTTATTTGGATAAAGTATTATCCTTCAGAAATTCGCACTACAACGATAATATTCCTGAAATTAACCAAACGGATTACTGTAGAATATCAAAAGTAGAGGAAGAAAGCTTCATAAATCATGAAACAAAATTGAAATCACAGACATCGAAATAATTTATAATAAATCACACGATGAAAGCCACTCATTCTCCCCCTTTAATATTTAATCAACGCCGCTTAACTACGTCCTCCGTCAGCGATTCCATGAATCATCGAAGCAATAATCGTCGCAAAAAGAGATACAACCTCCGATACACAAAAGCGTTCAGCGCCCATAACGACCGAACGATAAAAATTCACGAGCCCGCTAATCTGCGTCAACGATAAAATCAGGGGGAAGTCCCGATTTTCTACACTCCACGTGTATTATTATTTGTCCAACGTGCCGGCTAAATTTATACGGCAAAAAAAAACGTCTTTGCGTGCCGGTGATTTCGCGGCCGACGGCTCATAAATAAACATCGTTGCGAGGTTTGCTCGCGGACTTTTCGAAGGTGAAAAATCGGGTCGATCGAGGGGAAAACGGATCGGCGAGGTGTGGAATTGCCGCGGGGGTAAACATTGGAAAAGCCGGGGAAACAGAGGCACTTTTCGGGCGAAATATATAAATGATTCGTATTGAAATCTCGAGGCGAATGAATTTTGGAGAGGAAAGATGAAGAGGGAGCTTGAAATTTGAAATTTAAAGCGCCATACGCACGGCAACGGTACACGACTTTGAATGTTTTATAGCGTTCCTTTTCCTTGATTTTCAGCAGACTAAAATTATTATATGTAATTTTTGACTACTATTTATCACGCTGAACATACAGTTTTTATTTTAAATGTTTGAGTCTCCAAACATAAATTTTCAAAAATGTTTATACGTATATTCAACAAACCGAATAACAGCCTCACAAAAAAACCCATGACTCGACTATAATAAAAACCGATTTTTGCACTTTTATTTCAATCATAGTGCATTAAACACGACTGAGTTTGGTAGCAGCAAAAACGAGCCGTGTTTATTGCCGCACAATGGAGCGTAAAGCGTGCAGCTTTAAATTTTAACACCGGCCGGGCGTTTTATTAAGTGTCGGCGGCGCGGATAGAACTATTCGACAATGTTCGCGCGGCTCGCGCTGTAAACGTCGAAAGAGCCGCCGCGGCCGCCGCAAATGAGTGTGTTTTTGCCCAGGCACGCGAGCGTTTAAAGTTCGTGAGCGGGGTGGCGGCGGCAGCCTTTAATTCTTGGCGGCGTTTAATTTTGAATGTCGCTGCGGCGACGGGTTGAATGGAGAGCTGCTAGCGGTTCGTTCGCTGCGCCTTTTTCGCCGAGAGGTTTGTAAAAAATTGAGTGCAGTCTGAAAGCTCGCCGTTAAACATTTAATTGCGGGGATGCCTTGGAAAGGGTCTTGATGCGCGATGTGTGTAGGTGACTCGCTGGAATTTGTTGGGTGGACTGTTTAGAGATATTCTGTTTGACAAGCATTTAGGGCTCGATGGCGCATGTTAATTTTATACATTAATATTTATTATATTAGAGGATGGCGTGTGTCTGCTGGGGGTACATTTATATTCGGAAAGCAGATGTCATTTGTTACACGTGACATTATCTAATTCGACATGGTTACACTGTCACAATTCCATTTTGTATTATAAATTGCTCCATGTATGGAATTGTCAGAAGTGAAATTTTGGCAATGCTAAAATAAAAAAGTAATTATTTTTTATTGCTGAAATCTCTAATATTAATATTAATTTCTAACTGACGATAAGAAAACAAGTATTCTCATTTGCTTTTTAATTCGTTCGGTAAAATTGGACTATATCTTGAAAAATAAAGCAAAAACCGGCAATTTTAATTTCGACCAACCATTTAGCGATAGCATCCGACATTTCCAAGTTTTCATTAAAATTCCGTTCCTGGATCGTTTGCTTTAATTACTCAATTACTTTTTTTTCCAAGAACAAACAACAAATTCCACCCGGGACTTTGGTATATATAATTTTTGTCATTTTATTCAAAACAGCGTTTCGCCCGCGACCCCAATCTTCGCTCCCGGGCACTCTGCGAAATTCCTCGCGGCGACCTCAAAGTCTGATTCAATTTGCTTTCGCGGCGCACCACGTATATATATGCGCTCGCGCGCGCCGCGATAAATAAAAGAAGCCCACTCGGAGCTTTAACGGAAACTTGGCAGACCAATTGAATCAGCCTTTTTAAGAGTTCCGCGAAAGATTGCTCCCACGCGTCCGGCAAATCGAGTTACTCGAGCTCCGTGGGCGAGAGTATCGCGAGCTAAGAAGAAGGAAAATGAGAGAAAGATGGAAAAGTAATACGAACGGGTTGCCCTGGGAAACAATTGAAGCGGCTGGACACGCGTGCGAGTGATTTAATTTTCGATAAGAGGCGTCGGGGCACAACGGCTTGATATGACTGTTTGTTAAAGCGCACTTGTCGGCTTCGACGATCGAAGTGCAATACGACCGAGAGTTCGGAATGAATGGGACAGTTCACAGATTGGCGAATATTGATGAACTGATTCTTGTCTCCCACTCTTTTGATTACGTTTTGAATGATATTGCCGTTCGAAACAGAGGCTTAAGTGAAATCGTGAAAATAGGATTTAATTAAAGTTAAAACGTTTCAGAGGAGATAAAAAAATGTAGCTTAATTAGCTTAACGAGAATGGTTTTTATTTTTTGCACTGAAAAAACGATCCTTTTCATGCAAGAAGAAATAAAAATGTAATTACTCCAAGAAGTCCAACTATCCCACAAAGTGCACAAAGCGAAGTCGATTCTCAACCACTAAATCCCATCAGTTTCCGAGCACCGAAATCGAAAGTCCGCCCCTAAAAACATCCCTGAATCTTGCCGAAATTCCGCGTCAAATTTCCATCACCTCTCCGTCGTCTGAAATTTTAATGAAAAATCAACACGAGCCGGAGCCATCGCTCTTAGCAGCCTCTCGCGGAAACCCCCGGCCAGGCATTCTCGGCGCATAAACCGCGGCGGCGCGTCGCCACGCTGCATGAAAAATGCAAAGAGGTCGGCCGTTCCTCGGAAAAAAAAAGAAGAAATCCCGACCTTCTCCTCCGTCGAGGGGTGAAATTTTTTTTTTTTTTTTAAGCGCCTCCTTGGCGAACGAACGGTATTTCCCCGGCGTCTTTCTTAGGCGCCCGGGAGTATTATACCCTCGGCCTCGGGCCAATCTGGAAATGAATTTTCGCCGGCAATTGCGCCGCGGAACGACTGAGTTATGTACACGCGCTTTAATCCTCTGCCCCCCTCCGCCGCCAGGTGAAGGCTGCGGGCCGAGATTTAAAGCGAGAGGTTGTTGGCCCGCAGGGCTTCGCAGCCTCTTGCAGTCGTTGGGGAGGGAATTTAATGCTTCTCTCGCGGAATTTTCAGTTTTGAGATTGATAAGGTTTTCGTGGGAGGTTATCTTGAGAGAGAGGCGCGCTTATTGCGTTAAATGTGGATTAATTTCGAGAGTCGCTCTAGGGCTTTCGGTTGTGAAAGAGTAGCTTTTTTATTTCTTGCAGTTTGTATATTTTTATGCACTACTAAATGTTGAATTTTTTATTTACGTACAATTTTATTTCTGGTTTTTAGTATAACATTAATTTTTTAAAAACTTTTACAATTCAGGTATTATTTACATGTAATATTTGCACTTACAACAAAATATACTGTAGGTTCGTTTTATACGAAGTCATTAAATCATCTGGAATACGGCATTAGCATTTATTAAAAATTTAAATTAAATATTTTAAAACGTCCCCGCGGATACAGCCATTTTACTGCCCATTTAAAAAAGCTCCGATTTCACATTTTCCCCAGATTGCACGAGCAGTGCATAATAATGAAATCATGTATTTTACAAAAACGTACTTTGGCTTTATTAAAACAAAAATTTTTCCATTTTTTCTTTTTAGATATAAAATATATAGCGAGGAAATAAAATGTTCATTCATCAACAGTACTCAAAAGTATTCATTGTTTTGATTACTGTGAGAATTTTTACGCTGTAATTACGTACTTTAAACATAATTGTTTAGAACAATTCACTATCCAACTATTAGCTCTTCACTTAAAAGAGGTTTTAGATTGCAATTCTTTTATTTAAATTGTACTATAGTTGTTGAATGTCACAATCGAATTCAATCCGAGATTCAATCTTTTATATATTTTTTTCAAATCCGCGCGTCGTATTTCCAATCATACATCCACACGGCAACTCTGTAAAACTATATAGATATACTCTCCGCTAACGCCTCAAATTCCCTCAGTCAACAGTTACATTAAATCTTCTTTCCCCGCTATTTGAATTCCCCGCTTTAACAGATTACACATCGGTTTATCTTAAAAAAAAGAAAAAAAAAAAACTTGGGACACACTTTTATTCTCCCCGCATTACGTACACATAACTGTATTGTCGCGAGCTCCCTTTATTCGTATCCGCTTTTTCCGCTGTACGGCTTTCTTCCGCCGCGCCGCCGCCGGTATCGAGTTATATACGAAAAACGCACGCGGAGAGTCGCGCGTAATTGCGTTCTGCGCCGCGACGGCGCAATTCCGCTCTCCGAAATACGGACGCTCCGCGGCGTATATGGACGCCGCGAGATACGAGGGCGGGGATGAAAAAATTGAATAACGTTAGTGGCCGGTAATTAGGTACTGCGCGCAATTTCTGCCTCAAGTATTTTCGCCCTTTTGCCTTTGTTGCGAGAGTTAAATGATAAAAGGTGTGTTTCTATTAGAGATGCTAATGGTATAAAGAGTTCGGAGATAGCAGTAATTATGTTTACAAGTTGCTTGTTCAATTGTGCATTTTTATAAAAGCGAGGCCCGTTAATTAACTTTTTTATACAAATAGACAGCAAAAATATAATAATAAATAAGGAAAATATACAGACGCGCGGGGATAACAATGGCGTTCAAAGCCATTGAAAAGTGCCCCCGTCGAGGGGAGAACCAAAACGTACATTCTTTTAAACAATTGTTATACGCGCGAGGTCGCGAAAGGATTTTCAAGTATTTCTTCCTTGAAATAACTTCCTTTGAGAGTGTCCTAAAAAATCTTTGTAACGCCCCTGAAATGCGTTCTCACTTCTCTCTTTGAAAGAATTTCCTTTCTCCCGCGTCTGAATGTCTGAGGTTTCCAGGGGATTTTAAAACTACGCGGCAGCCTTTTTTGAAACGACGAATAAACGTTATTTCCTTGTTCAAAGTGCTTTTTACTTAAAAAAAAAAAAAAAAGAACAATTAAACGCAGTTGTTTTCTATTTAACTTCAACCTACACCTTAAATTTCAACCTCTTCCCTTCAATAAACAGCAAAGCAGATTGAAACGGATTGAATTTTTCATTCGAACGGACTCCATTTCAACAGCCAGTCGCGTTCGCAAAAAAAAGATGAGCCTTTTCAAACCCTCCCGGACGTTCGAAGCCACAACCGCGTCCTAAAGTCGAGACCTTCTGTTTTTAATAATGAAAACTCGAACGAAATCGCTCGCGACGGCGGCGGAATCGGAAATGAGGCCGAAAACCGATACCAAGTAGAACGCCGCCGCTTTCGAGTCACCGAAGCCGCGGCGGCGGTATGCAAAGCAACGCCCCGCGCCAACAAAGAAGGCGATTCCTCGAGGTAACGTATTCCTTCTTATTGATATTGTTTGCTGCTTGAATTTACATGACTGCGGCTGGTTCGGCCGGTCGCGAGTACACGTTGGTATTAAATAATCGAAACGCGGCGGGAATCGATGTAGACGAAACGAAATGCGGATCGCGATAAGGACTTTCGGCGGAGGCCGAAGGGTCTTTTATAATATTAGCAGCTCGGAAAGAAATTGTATCCTTTAATCCGGACATCTGGGTTTAAAGGATAGTCCATGCAAATATGCGGTCATAAATTGCGGAGGCCGAACGGTTATTTGGCTGAAATGGATGTCGAAAACTAGTGTATATACGAAGTTGTTAAATAATACATGTTTAAATGCATGTTAAAACGTTGAACGATATTTCGGGGCTTCGAGAATTACCTGTGTACTGTGGAAAATGTAAATATGCAGCTCCCGAGTTCTTAACCATTTTTCTTTGAAAATTCGGAGAACATTTAAATTTTAAAACGACTTAATGCTGGAACTTATGTACTTGTTTCTTGGGACTTGAAAAATAAATTTCTTTCAAACTTTCAAAAATATTCATAGAATATTTTAGTTGAAATTTCGTTTGCAATTAGTTTACTTTTAATTGTTAAAGTTATGTTCCTAAAATTGTTTAAAAGATTGTATGCGAAACACGTAGTTTAACGATCTTGTAGCTTTGCATAATCTAATATTTTATAACAAAGCGAGTGTCATTGTGCACAAGAAACAATAAAAGAACGTCAAATTGAGTTTTCGTCTACCTGGAAGAACAAAGAAGACACAAGCATTCCCTTTCTTATTTGCATTTTTGGCTAGTTTGCAAAAATTTCTTTCCCCACTTTGGGAAAAAACTTTACTCCTTAAATCAAAGCTTTTTTTGCATTCCGCCGTCGTAAGTCATCTCTTTGGAGAAAAAAAAAATTTCATTGAATAATTAACTTTAAAATTTAAGTTTTAAAAGTTTTCCTTCGCGAATTTGTATACTTTATCTGCAATGAAAACGCTCGAACAAACTTCATTAACTTTATTAGGTCACTATAAAGTTTATTACGCAACGTAAAGATCGTAATTAGATATTTGATCGTTACATTCCAGAATTAAAATTTCATTTAAACCTTTCCGACATTCTCTCTGCGTCGGCAAACGGCCGCCATTAAAAAAAGAATAGTTCCCTCCACAGCAACATTTGTGTTAACGATCGCAACAATAATTTATCCTATACAGTTCCCTAATAGGTTTGTCAATACTTCAGCGAGTAGTTTTGTCGGCAGTTCACGGCCGCATTTACCATGTAATTTTCCGTAAGCAATTAGCACCGAGTTGTAAACGTAACTCCTCCGTCGGTTAATCCTCCGTTCTCTCCTTTTTTTTTCAGCGAATAAAGTGTGTATTATAACGGATTTCGCAGCGATGCACTGACTATACTGAAACTCCCGCAGAAGTTAAAAATTTAGAACGCATTACAGACGGCCTAAACGCAAAAATAGCTCCGCCGAGGAATGTAAAAAAAATAGCTATTCCATTTCATTAGAGGAAAAGCTTTCTCCGGTACTCGGCTCCGGTTTTAAGTAGATTGGCCTACTTTATTTCTTTACTCCGCTCCTGACGCGATTATTATTATTATTATTTTTTAACCGAACGACGGGGAACATAAGCTCCGGAAGCTCTTTGCCGGAGCTTTCAGCTTTGTGCTCGACGACAAATTGGCTCGCGTATATACCTTCGGGGCGAAAAACGCTTGTCCTGCAGTTATTTCGGGAACCGTTGCAGCAGCAGCAGCAGCAGCAGTGGCTTTTTTTTGCTTGCGACGTGGAATGAAATGTTAATGAAATAATTGGACGAGCCGGGAGAGGGAGTCTGCCTCGGACTTGGCCTTTTGGCTGGCAGTGTAAATAATAAAGAAGTGCAGGGAGGTAATGAGTATTCGGCAGCTAATTATTTTGAGTATTGTCGTAAAAGAGGCGCGAGGATCTTTAAAAAAACTTCGTCTGTGTGAAGGCGAATTAGAGTTAAAGAAGTACTTTGTGTAAAAGTTACCTTTGTAAATGTTGAAGAACTCTCTTCATATTTCGAGAAGTTTTTATTTTTTTTTTATAAATTTTAAATTTAAAATGGTTTTTATGCACAAGTTAGAAAAAGTTAGTATTTTTTAAATTTAAGCCCAAGTACTTTCATGGTTATAAAATTTGGATAAAAAGTTCACTTGCATAAAACATCTGTACGAAACTTTGTTAAAATTCTAAATGATACTATTTCAAAAGTCTTTTAAAAATATTATTTTGTTAAAAAATAGTGCATTTGAAATATTAAGTTTATAAAACATATACGTCGAGAATTTTATTGATTTATAGTATTAGAGAAGAATTTTAAGTTTTCAAAGTTATTTCTGTCAACGGTAACATAAGCACCGAATCGTGTCAGTGTAAATGTTTTGTAGGTCAACTGGATTTCCCGAAACTTCACCTGCCAAAAGGATATACGTAAAAGGTCAGCGAAATATCAAAACTAGTCTTACTTCTAAACTTTTTACCGATTACGACTCTCGCCACTTTAAAGAAATTTAAAAGCACATCTCATTTTAGCGAAAGCAATTAAGTGCCATTATAAAATATTTGATAAAAACATTTCTCCTCCATCAGTCTCGAGCCGTTCCTCATCAATCGACCCGGCGAAACGAAGCAAAAATAACCGCGTCAGACGCTCCGCTCCGGCGGGGGGTGCGATCTCAATTACTCAATTCCATTATGCAGCGGAAATCCGCGGGCCGACGCGGCGCGGGGCGCGATAAATTTATTCGAGCGGCGCCGCCGCTCTCGAAAACCGCACACCTTAACGTCATGCAAATATTCGAAAGTCCCGCCGTTAAACCCTCCGACATGTTTATGCGTGTTGCGCCCCATTATAGCTCGCGCGTTTTTGCATGCAAATGCAGGCGCCGCCGCCGCCGCGCACACTTCTATTCGGCGTCTCCGCGCGGAGAACGTTGCCTCGTCACGGAGCGGCGCGTTAATATACTTGCGTACGAGAGACTTTCCTCGTAAGGAGCTCGAAAGTTCGGCCGCTGCGTAATGAGATTTCGCGTCTATTTTCTTATTTAGTGGAGTACGGAGCGGCTTCCCGGATGCTTTTTTTTCTTTTTTGTTTAGCTCTGTGAATAGTCCGTTAAGACTCAAGGACCGCTAATGTGACGGTTAACATCGCTGGATTTACATGCGCCGAGAATAGGGGATGACGCTTTCCTGGGGAAATTAGTTCTTTTGAGGTTGAGAGCTTTGAGGTCGCCGGACGAGTTTAAGTTGCGGAAGAAGAATAATTGGAGAGAATTAAGTTTGAGAAAAAGTTGGGGTTTTTGATTTAAGGAAAGATTTTAAAGTGTACACTCAGAAAAAGAATCCTCTTATACGGAAATTATATTCCTCTGCATTTAATCAGCTCATTATAAATAGGTTTTTCCTTTCAGATCAAATAAAATCTTTTTGAATCAAAAAATCATAGTTTTCATTGGTTACAAAAAGAGCATATTTTCGGTTCTATTCTCCGGTAATAATTTTTTTTCCCCTTGGGGGGGGGGGGGGGGAAAGACTTTATTCCCCGGTAAGCCTCGCCTTTGGGGGGGAGGCTTACCGGGGTGTTTTACAAAAGTTTTTTTTCCTCTTTGCCTTTTAAAATTACAATCCTTTTATTAAAAAAAGGCCTTTAATAACCAATTGATTTCCTCTTGTCGTAAATCAATTTTTAAAATTGAAAATTCATTTGCAGAGAAAATTAGCCCTACATCAAATTTCTCCTCTCAAACAGCTTTTTACTGTCGCGCTCCGACATTTCTACAAAATACTCCCCGAAGTACCGGGCATTACCGTCAAGCACGTCCATAAATATTGAAACACTTAAAATATGCAGAAATTTGTAGAACGCCCGTCGAAAATGCCCCGGCACTTGCCGCTGATGCGCGCCGCTGCAGTCCCCCGCGAGCTTTCGCAAATCGCATTTACGGACCTCTTCCTTTAGGCCAATCGCCGCCTGCTTTGACAGGTCACGTAGGACGAGGATCGCGTCCGGACTGAATACATTATCCTCCGCGGATGTACGTTTTATGGGGAATATATCGGGAGGAGATGGAAAAATGGATTCGCTCGAAATGTTCGACGTCCGGTGAGAGGTGTTTTAATGGGAGGATTGTGCGCGGAATGTGATGATTTTGAAATAATGTGGTGGGTAAACTGATGGAGATGTATAAACGTTTTATTTACCGTTATTGAATTAGTGGTTATACAGTTTGAATTTGGCTTTAAATAAATATGTGTTACATTTACAATAATAATAAATGTTTCGACTGACGTTGTTTAACTTAGGGTATCATTAACTTCAAATTTCAAAGTTTGTGAGTTGTACAAAGTTTATTACTGCGGCGTGTTTGTCGTTCATAAAGAATTTAAAAATTGACAAAATATTTGCTTACATTGAAGCGTACAGTTATACCATTTTAAAATGTAAACGCGTTAAAAAACGTTTTATTTACTAACTATTTCTTAGACAATTTTAATGACCTAAAAACGTTGTAACCTCGGGTTAAAAAAATACGGGCAGAATATTTTTTCTAATTAGCCCAAAAAAATTGCACTTGCCTTGAAGTTGAGTAGAAACTTAATTGTGTACACTAAAGTTAAAGTAATGTCAGTTTTTTGCATTTCGCTTTTCAAGAAGACAAACATAATTGTTATAAAAGTATTTAAATTTGAATTTCAACTTCTTACACAAGGAAATGTCTCAACACAAAGAAATGTTTTAAACCAAATATTATAATTCTTTTATTACTTTATAAACATTTTTTTTTATAAGTACGTAATTAGCTATATATAGAACATTTAATAAAGCATTTTGTAAACTTTGTTATAAATTCATAATTTGGTTTATAAAAAATATAATATTTTAACGGCAAAACGGTTTATATTAAAATGTATTGCATCATAAAAATTTTAATTACGTTAAATAAAATAAGTATTTTTGAAAATTTAATTAGTGAAACATTGAAAAACTGATAATCCCAGCGGTAATTCTAAAAGCGACAGTTCTCCGCTTTAAAATCTAGTTAAAATCTAGTTAACTTTTAACCTGCACGTCATTTCCGACAAAGTTGCGGCAACGCGTGGTGATTTTGACCAGAACTATTATTGCATGACGTAACTGGAGTAAAACTACTTAGCTGAATATTACAGCAGCCAGATTACATTGTACTTCATGCAAGTTTTATCACACACATCCTTTTATCATCCGGCGGTGAAATTATGCGACAGAATTTTTACGATCAAAAGTTTCGAAAGTCATTATAAAATGAATCGTTAAGTCGACTTTTAAAATACCATTTTGAACTGAAATTTTACAGATATTTTAAAACCAAACATTGCAGTAAAGCTTGTCGGCGTGCACACAAGTTAGGCACTTCGTCGCTATTACTTCTAAAAATACCAGATTCTAGTAAAATAAACACTCCAAAATCAACATTGCTAAAATATCGATGCCGCTGCTCTTTTTCATCGCCAATAAAATACGTCAAAGCGCAATACACGAGTTCAATTTTACACGTATTAACCATCAATTGATCCGAATAAAAAAGCTCCCTCAAAAATTCCCGCCCCGAAACAGCAAAAGCCGCAGAGCGAAATCGATTACGCGGAATGCACCATAAATTAGCTGCCTCCTTTATTTTTCAAAACTATACAGCTAAAGCAAGCAAACGCAGCGGGCGCCGCCCGACATCAATCACGAAGCGAACAAAGTACAAGTCGAGGCCTGGGGTATCCCCCGGCGGACAATTTACGATCACGCCACGTTTCATTTTTCGCGCGCGGCTCGGTAAAATTACCGAGTAATTCCGCCTCGTAAATCCATTGAAATCTCGCGGCTGTCGCTTCGTTATGCCCGTGGAGAGAGAGAGAGAGAGAGAGAGAGAGAGAGAGAGAGAGAAAGAGAGCTTTCCGAGATCAGGAAGATAACGCGGGAGCTTAACGAGCTGGATGATGCCGATTTGACGCGGTTGACCTGCCGCCCGGCTGGGAACGTTTTATTTCGAGCTTTCGTCCTTTCGATTCCGAAGCTGCGCGCGACGCCGCTTAAAATGGGAGGACGTTTGAGCTGCGAACTGTGGAGTCGGCATGTGGGTGGCTCGAATCGGTGGGCGTTTAGCAACGTCTAACGCTGGATATTATCGACGTTTCTATTTATATAGGTTGAAGTGAATTAGCAGACGCAGGATGTGTCATTCTCCTGCCTTTATTATACTTTAAATAATTCTCGCTCGCTTTCAGTGGCAGCTTTACAGGATTACTCGCGCCTGGGTCTTCCTTCTTGGGTCTGCAGGACGCTGCGATTAGCCACAATCGACGTTTGTCGCGTCGGTTACCAACGGTCCAACACCGCCGGTGATCTTGATTAGTTTGCGCGGAGCCAAAATGAATACACGTCCGAAGGGTTCGGCAGTCCAGCGCAAAGAGAGAGTTTACTCGGTCTGGGCCTCTTGTTGCCAGATTTTCGACCGACAATCGATGAATCTTGTCGGGTACAACCGCACATTGGAAAACCAATATAAACTCGAATAACGGTCCATTACAAGGTTTGCCTTTGAGGTAAACAATGCTTTTTGTTTGTTTCAAAATGTACATATTAATATTTCTTCTTTTGAAACGAATTTAATGCACGGAGAAAAATTTTCTAGTAAAAATTACAGTAGTGCATTTTAATTTGATCGCAGGCTGTAAAAATCTAAAAAAATACCATGTTCCTAGTAAATTTTATAAATATCAACATGAAAATTTATCATTGACCTCCTAAAATTTACTAGAAAATATGGTAATTTTTTAGATTTTTACTGTCTGTAATCAAATTAAATTGCACTATTGTAATTTTCACTAAAAAATTTTTCTCCGCGTGGTTAAGGGAGAATTTTTTAGCATAAATGAAAAAAGTTTTGTGCAATATTAAGGGTACCTACGTTATTCTCTTCAGAATTGAATTATACTGAAATATATGTATTATGCGGCTGATGGTTGTTTGTCAAACATTATATTTTATTCATATCCTATTTTGCAAAAATATTCTTGAATATTGATATCCAAATGGATTTATTGATTCAGGTCATTCGAGGCTAAAAAAACACTTTAAGTAATTCATGAAGCAAATCAGTAGTCTAAACTTTAACCATGTCAGACGAGCACTCATTAATCTATTCATCTTGACTAAATCCAACCGTCAATCAATAAATCCATTATTCCTGCATCTAACAACGAAACTAAAATTAAAATTTGTCTACGTGCTGAATGTCTTTCTAAAATACAGAGAATCTACGACTGAAAACGACCATAGCTCTCTAGTCCATCATTCTCCCACTTCGCGGCTCAATCCCACGTCGATCCTCGTTCGCGGGGGGCAAAAAAACTGATCCACCCGTTCGGGGTTCGAAAAAGCCGCCGCCGCCACCGCCGTGGAAAGAGGCATCTCGGCAGCGAATTCGAAGCGATGCGGCCGCGATAAAGCAGCGGCTACGGCGTGCTGTACGTTCACGCTACGCCGAGCAATTACTCCCGCTGCCGTGCGGCGGCGGCTACTCGCAAGTCAGTCAGTGGGTTAGGGTGACTCTCGCTCCGGCGGCGGATCGAACTTTAATTAAAACAAAAGGAAAGCAGGAAACGCGCGAGACTGCAAAAATCGAAGTCCTCCCCCGGCTGCGCACGCGATTTTTAGCGGCCGGCCGTAAAAGGCGGCTGGAGGCTGGGTAATTAGAATGGAATTTCGTAGAGTTAATTAGCTGGAGGGAGATGGAATAATTGAGAGTAACTATTAGGAAATCGATCTAAAATCAGAGTTTATTTATTTTATCGATTTTAATAAGCTGCGTATCCAATTGATTTGACGGTTCACCGTGCAAAATAGAGATAATGAAACATTTTATGTTGTTTCAAGTGAACCATAACATTTATGTTGAAAGCATAAAACGATCTACTCCCTTGTAAAAAAAAGTGGGCAAAGGTACGCTGTTCTATCTCTCCTCCTCATTATTTACGAATTTTCAAGCAGCACAAGGAGCAAAGGCCACAAAAGCGTAAACCTGAAATCCCGCTCGCTCGCAAAGAAGATTAAGAAAAGCTCCGATAACTACGTAAGAAAACAGATGTTTTTTCACTCCTCCAAATTACAGACGCGACGATAATTTCGCAAAAAAAGCGGTAAAAGTAGCGATTGCGGCACGAGAGCATTAAACAACAATAAGCAAGATTTAGATATACGCCGTCTCGCGCCCGGATAAGAAAGAAAGCCGGGGAAACGCAACGTGTGCGCGCGAGTACGTGGAAAAGGTTTTGAGCACATCTTGATGTGCCGCGAGACTGCAGCGAGAAGGTAAATAAAAAAAAAAGGAGCGGTTAGACGAGGGTGTAGATAAAGTATACTACAAAAGGGGCTGAGAAAAAAAAAGGGGGGGAACGCGGAAATACGGAGGAACTTTTCCATGCATACACAACGTCGCTTCGAAACCGAGCCCGAAAGAGGAACGGCAGTTCCTATGCTAAATAAACGTATTATGAATTAGGGAGTAGCCGCCTGCTGTTTTCGCTCTACGGTGCAAAAATTCGCGTATCGATTTCGAGTGTGTAAAAATGTCCGATAACCTTCGAAAGCGGGAATAACAAGTCTTTTTATACGAGCCGAAATCCACACCGCTAATTTATTTCAGTTAAATAAAATGTCGAGCACCACAGCACGAATTCCACGTTCGGGCGAGCGCGTCAAATTTCACAAAGCTCTTTCCATCACTTTTCCCAGCCGAACTTTTTATCTCCGAATCCTTTGTGCTCTCGAGTCGCGGTTCCGAGCCGCGGAAAATATATTCATCCCCGGTTCATTATTCAAAACCTTCAACACCTCGCGCGTTCTCCAGAATTAAAAATTTCACGCTCGACTTACCCTCCGACCGCCGCTCAATCGAACGGAATATTCAAGCAGCTGGGATTTCCGAGCGCGCCAAAATCCCACCGAAAGTCGCGTTCGATCCGCGCCGAAATAAACTCCTCCGCTCTCGAAGCCACGCAACAATTGATTAATCGCCGGAAAAACGAAGGCTTCGTTGGCGGATTACCCCGTCACCGATATGATGCCCCTCCGAAAACGTTGCTCCCTCGAACGAGCGTTTTTTTAAACTCCCCGTATGCGCTTTTTGTTACGCCGCGAATTGTAAGGCGGGGAAATTTAACGGCGAGAATAATGAAGTAATTAGAGCTCCTCGTGTCGTGTAAGCTGCGCGCCGCACGTAAACGAGAGAGAGAGAGAGAGCGCAACAAATATTAGCGTATTACATTCTGCCGTTGAGCTATTATTATTACGGTCCTTGTTCCCAGACTTCGACGCTGATCCCGCGGTTTATGTGATACTTTGTGCTTCAGTGCCGGGCGACGTTAGAGCGACAATTCATTAGCCTCGAAAAACGAGAGGCGCCCTTTCCTTTCGCGAGAAGCTTTCAAGAGAGAGAGAGAGAGAGGCGTGTAATTTAAAGTTTGGAGTGCGTTCGTAATTTGCGAGTAGCATAAACTGCCTGAAAGCGCAATGAAGCTCGATAAATTCCAGCTTGGCACGAATGCAGGAGGCTTTTATTTTTTTTTTAGACTTCATATGCACAGCACAAACAGCGGCGAAGTCCTTGAACTTGGGTGGAATTGATTTTTCGCCTATCGCGTATACTCTTTCGAACGGTTTTATTTACTTTTTTTCCACATTTCGCAAATTCGCGCACTCGGCACTTCCCTCGTCGACGTCGCAAGTCAAGCCTTTCCCTTTGTGGCCAGCGCTCGAGTTCGCCTCGTCTTTAAGAGCGTAAATTGCAGCCGCGCGTCGACTGGTGCAGTGGCGCAATTATAAAACCGGAAAAGCGCGTCAGCCGATTGCTCTAAATACTCGCGAGAGGCGCGAAGCCCCTTTGGTACCTCTGGCGCAGCGCGGGCAAGGTATAAAGAGACTCACCGGTCCGCTTGACGGGCACATGTCCGTAGAGGGCGGCGAGGTTGATCGCCAGGGCGGGCCTGATGGGCTCGAGGGCGGCGATCGCGAGGGCGAGGCCGAGCGCGAGGCCGAGCAGGGCCCGATCAGCGGCGGAGCGGCTGCGTCGCCTCATGCTGCTGCTGCTGCTGCTGCTGCTGCTGCTGATGCTGCTGCCTCGAGGTAGCCCGTCGTACTCTCCCCGTCTCCGTCGTCCTCCTCCTCGTCGGCGCCTCCTCCCTCCTCAGTCGTCGTGGTCGTCGTGGTCGTCGTCGTCGTCTTGGCTCGGCGCCGCCTGCCCTCCTGACGTCTGGCATGCGCGCGCCCGCTGGCGCCAGTCCTACTACCACCTGTGCGCGCCGAGCGGCACCTCCGGACCCCCCGACGCGCTTAACCGAAGCCCTCTCCCCCCCACCGCCGCCACCCGGCGCTCGCTCGCTCGCTCGCTCTTACCTGCCTGCCTGCCTGCCCCCCGATCGATCCGCCATAGCGCGCAGGTGCCCCCCCCCCACCGGTGGATGTACGTGGGCGAGAGGATGCGTATGCTCCCGCCGCCGCCGCCGCCGCCGCCGCTACCCTTTTGCTGCTGCTGCGATTCTCCTTATTGAGGCTGTTGCTGCGATTCGCGTGGGTTAACGGATGCTTCGATCTGTGATGCGTTCGCGATTAAAACGGGCGCTTTCGGGCGCTATGCGACGCTCGTCGGACGTATTTACTGGGCTTTCGTAGGAACGTTGCTCGTGTAAGCTTGTATTTTAATTTATGTAACAATAGAAACAGACGGACGTAGCATCCTAAACAAAGACCTAGCAAAACATGCCCTTTCGAGCGAAAAACGCGAAATTGTTTTCGTCCGCGAAGACTGTTCGATTTTTCTTCCCGCGCGAGACCCCCCCTGCGCCTCTCGCGCGCAAGGGTGCATCGCGACCTTGTGATTTAACGTCGCTTTACTCGCCGGCAGTCGTGTTTCCCTCGGTGTTTTTCTCGGCCGCCGTTCCATCCCCGCTGTAAATCTCCCGGCGCACACAACCGCCGCGCTCGCTCGCACTACTACGCCTCTCGTTCGCGCAGTAAATTTCGACGGCGTTACGGCGCGCCGCGTTAAACACCGCGCGAGCTCCTCCCTAATTACATCGGCTCACGCGCCCGGCGTTAAGAATTGAAAAGTAAATCAGCCCCTCGAAAAAACAAAAAACAAAAAAAAAAAAAAAAATCTGTTGTTTCAGCGGGCGAGCGGGAGATGGACTTTTCTCGTCGTCGGCGGCAGCTTTGGGATTGCACCCCGGCGGGTGCTTTGTGGACACAAAGCTCTCGCTCTCCCGTGTTATCTTGGACGGCGTCGCGCACTGCGCCCGGCAGTTTCCCCGTCGAAACTATCGTAATGAGGAGGAGGAAGCCGCGCTTTAATCGCGGGCTACGAAAATTGCCGGCGGTTATGGCGATAAACATTTCGAGGGGACCTCCGCCGCGAGTCGTCGAGCGGGTAAGGGCCATGGAAATCGAGCTGACGGTTATGGTAATCGGATTGCACAGTTAATGTATAACCGCGGAAAATTGGCTTTTGATGTTTTTGCGTTAACGCGGGCATTGATATCTTTAAGGAGTGTATGGATGGCTGCTTTTAACGTTTTGTATAATGCAACGATGTAAGGACAAATTATTCGAGGACGATGCTATTCGTGATTACGCTCTCATCTTCTGTTTTGTTTTTTAATTTTAAAATAAATAATGTAAGAATTTCAATAATACTTTTATTATAATTTAATGCTCCAATAAAGGACCGAAGTAAATCAGAATATTCATGAGCTGACAAATTACAACAAAAATTAATCAAATTGCAAGTAAAATTAAACCGTGAAATATATATTACAGGAATGAATACGTTTTACATTCAGCATAAATAATACTATAAATAACTTTAAATTCGTCTCGCGACTACTTACATCTGTAATACTTTCGAAAATGCAAATTCCTTTATTTGCTAATTCACGCGTTTCGCAGCGTATTTACATTTTAGTCGGGGCCGGCACCTCTGCCTCTCGCAGCTCTCGGCGTTATTTCAACGTCGCTTAGAATCTGTCTGGCGCGCTCGAAACGCGTGTGCATTTCGCCGTGTCTTTCTCTTCTCCGACACTCGCACAGCTCCTCGCAGCCGCCGCGGAAATCGTTTTTCTCAAACTGCCAACTAGCGCAACTTTCCACCTTTCTCCATTCAAATGTGATGCGCGTTAGAGGTGAGTTCGTGATGTCTGTGCAGAGGCGAAGTCAAAAAGTCGTCGGAAGTTGCGCGGCGGAAGTTTCTGCTCTCTGCCGCTAATGGTGAATTTTGTGGGGAAGAAGGGATTATTGTTATACTTTTTCTTTACTCTCAGAAGTATTGAAAGTGGATATGCTAATTTAATGGTGTTCGAAGGGGACAAACGGGGTTTAATTTTAACGTTCGAGGAAAACCTGAGGGAGATATGTCGATGAGAAATTTAAAACATTATAATTTGCGTGCCGTTGCATTCTACGTTAAAAACGTTGAACCTACGTTTAAAGTAGTAAAGCTGCTTAAAGGTTGAATGGTCTATACATATCAAAAGTCAGTCGCTTCCAAAAGTGCCAAAGTTTCAATTTTTAATAAAACAAATAAAAGGTTCCTTAAGCTAGAATTTCTTATTTAAGAAATACTTTACTTGTTATAACAAGTAACAGGAACACTTTATTTGTTAATAATATTTAATAAAAAGCTCTTTTCCTATTTTGATGCTCGTGGATCGATCGGAAATACTTAAAAGAATAAAATGAGCCTAATTAGTCTAAAATAAGTAAAAGTTGAAACTTTGGCACTTTTGGAAGCGATATTCAAAAAAACCTCAAAATGTATGATTTTAAAAACCGAGAAGACTTAGATTGTTTTTATATAATTCAATTTTTATACGATTTATAGTGTTCAGTTAAGTCTCCATTATGCATTTAATAAGCAAAAGTTAATAAAAACATTTAAATATAGTTATTACTAATGATTTACATCTCGACTGACTTTTGATTCCGACTGAACTTTGGCCGCTTCCGGACAAAGTGCCGCGCTGACCGAAATAGACAGCCTAATTCTGATTGTATTTGCTAATTGTCGATGATCTGCTTTTTCACTTATGTTATTTCCTATCAAAGGAAGGCTTTTTAGAGCTTTATTATGTAAATGCTTACATTTAATAAAAGTATCTGCGCGTATAGATAGTTATTTGAAAATCCAAGTGCGAGCGAACCCATTTCCTCTCACATCTGTTTCATTTCCTGGTCCAGATCTCCAGCTGCCGCGAAAGCGTCATCGTCAAAAGAAGCTCGCTACAAAACTGGCATTTGCATAGGGGAATCCAGCGAGTGGAGATTTGTCTCGCGCTCTTCCTACTTTTCCGTTCTCCTTGCTTTTTCCCGCGCCGTTGGCCGTCCGCCTCCCGGGGGCTTACACTTTAGGAGAAGCGCAAACATATGGGACACCTGGGAAGCCCTCCCTACTTAGATAGTGGATTTCAGCCTCGTTTTCTTCGCCCCGCTTCCTGCTTTTAAACTGCGCCGAGCGTACAGCGAGTTGTTCCGGCGCGAGTAGTTTCTTCCGTTCGAAAGCTATCGGCTTGCTTGATTTTTGCTGACAAGGCTTGGGCTTTGGGTGCTTGTTTGTCATTTTTTTCATTTTCCTGTACATTTGAGCTTTTCATAAGCCAGGAAAATCGAACATTAATGAACTTTAAATAAATTATTAAATGTTTTGCAATTTTTGCCAACTTAATTTCAAATTTTCGTAATTAAAAAGCTCGTTGTTGGGTGCTTTAATTTTATTTTAATTTTGTATAGCGAATGAAAAAGTTAACATCTTAATGCCTCCAAGATTATACGCAGATTACCGGAATAACAAAGTGGAAAAAAGTTCATCTTCTTTCTCGAAATTTAAAAAAATATACTAAAGCGTAAAGCAGAGGCAGCGTTGCAGATGGCATAAATATAATATAAAAGCAAATGCTGGCAGCCTACAAAGACATTAATTAAAAATTAAAATTGCTTCCCGTTTTATAGGGAAAACGGCGGGCCGGATGAGATGTTCGCAGCGCAGAAAATGTATTAGAAGGGGCATTACTCGCGCTGGGAGGAGGGAGGGTATCTTAGAGACCCACAGAGAGATCTCGAAGTTACTGCGCCTCCGGGGTCTGTATACACGACAGCTACGCGTTTCTTAAATTACGGCGAGAAAAAGAAGGGTTATTTTTCAAAGTAAAGAGTCCAGAGCAACCGACTCCTGCCGAGTCAGGCGAACGAAAGAACGGCGTAATTAATGCATTATTCTTGAATATAACGTGAGGTGAATTGGAAGATCATTGTTAAGGATCGTAAATGATGAATTATTCAAGAAAGACGGTGCTTTCGAAATTTACGCGCTTTTTACCAAATTGGTGATGGCTGGCTCAAGCCAAATATGGAATTTCGTTTCAAGTTAAACGAATTTTCATTGAATTTATGCATTTAAAGCGGCCGTAGATGAAAACTTAATTTTTGAAATTTAATGCGTAGAATTGATCGTTCTGAATTGATCTCCTTGTTGAAAGTTTTGATGAAAATTTCATGACACCGGTAGTGAGGCAGATTCTATAGCCATTGTTTCCGCTGGAATATTGAGATACGGATCAATTCAAAAATTGAATATCTCCGAGTTATTGAAGCTACAGCGTGAAAACGGCAATAGGAGTAAAAAAATGAACAAAAGCAAAAACAGGTAACAAAAAAAATATTAGAAGTGAAAAAGTATGAAAGTGAATCGAAAAAAGTAAAGAAATAAATACTGAAACTGAATAAAAATTTGGAACAAGCGCAACTTGAAAGAATTTAGTTTTATATTAATTTAAAAATTTCTTGCATTTTTTGCTAACATTTTAGGTGGTTTTTGACATAAACATGTCAAATATTTTAAGGGAATATTACAGTTATTCTGATCCTCTCATAAAATGGTTTAAAAATAGAATATGTAGTAAATTTATTGTTTTTTTTATATTGTGTTTTCAGAAAAGTGTTAACTGTTTCAATTATTCGATACCATTAGTTTTAATAATAATAATTTGTTCTTTAAATATGCGAATTCTTAAAATAGTTAAAAAATCGTATCTTGAGAGTGTAAATAAATTTCACTTGAAAAGAAAGCAACGAATGACATAAGCCTCAATAAATGTAATAAAGCACAGTTTTGTAATTGCCAGCAGCGGGAAAAAATGTAGATCATTCTCTGGGAAAAGGCGCAAGCATTGAAGCTTTGTCGGCGAGGAGGTAAAATATTTTCGCGAGAATTTGTACACACGCGTTCGGTCAGCGAAAACAAGACGAAAAGAAAGAGACGCGGGGCTCCGGAACAACGTATCGATTATCCGTGACTAGGCGGGCTGACCGTGCCGGCGCGCGTTTTCCACCGATTTGTCAATTCCGCCGGAACTGTCGATATTTTGGAGGGACGCCAGAGCCCTGCGAGCCTCTTCCTCCGCCGCGCTGCGATAATGTCGTGCCCGCCGAGCCTGCCGAACATGCAAAATAAAATTTCGACTCTTATCAACAGCTGTTTAAGGTACTTCTCGCTTGGCCAGGGAATTCGAGCCTTTCGTGGAATTTTTCACATCGACGGGGTCTTTGATTACTTGCTATAGTTTCAGTCATGATGAATGTGGACTTAAAAGTAACTAATTTACGTTATTGCAGATGTTTTCAACAATTCAACGATTTTTTCGATAAGGAACCACCTTTTGTATTATTTTATCATTGTTTATAGCCGATATTTGTTTTTTAATTTAACTGTTTTTTTCGGTAAAAAACGTAAATTATTTGTATATATATATCTTATTAATTATATAGATAAAAGTATTAACTAGATAAAGACTGAATAGAAATAAAAATTGTGAAATTGGTGTAAATAATAACGTTTCATTGAACCTGAAGATATCGATTTCACGATGACTTAATTTTGTTGATAAAGCATTTGAATTATTATGTCTGACGTGCAGCACTAAATGAACTTGAGCAATTAAAAATGAAATTAAACTTCAGAATGTCAAATCATCATTTTGTATATATATGAAATTTGAATTAAATAAGCAAGATTTTTTGAAATTTTTTAGAAGCAGTTATTAGAAAAATGGGAAAGCTTTTAGAAGCTAAAATGTGATCTGTAATTAACCCTAATTTTTCTTTACTTATTAGGAATTATAATAATTATGTTTTATCGTGAATCAATAAAGAATTCGTAAATAACTGAGCTCATTTCAAACAAAAGACACTTGAAATGCAGACTTTGATAAACAAGATATTCAAAAAGATGTTTGAAAAAAAGAAAGATAAAAAGTTAGGAAAAATTTTTTAAATAATATATAAAGCCAATACTTGTGTCTCAGAGCCTTTTATATAGTTGTCAAGTTAAGTTTATGAACGATCGATTAATAAATGAATACTGCTACGATCGACGCAATCTTACAGATTTAATTGTTTATTTGTAAAATATTATCAAAATGTTCTACACACAAAATAGGTAAACATTTTAAACAATTTCTTAGATTTTTGATAAAGCATGAAAACTTGATCAGATATCATGGTTGTAAATTTAACACATTTTTTATTCTTTAAAATCTGATCTATTGAAAGCTATAGTATTTAGTAACTAAAACGTTTAATTAAAATCGTAATATTTTTTTTTAGATACAAGAAAATCTTTCATTTGGAAAGCAGATTTTTTATCTTGACAGTTCTCGGAATTCTTATGATAAACTTCACTACCTGCTTAGAATCAACCAATATTGGTAAGAAGTTAATCTGTTTTTTATACATTCATAAATATGAAAATAAAATCTGATTTAATTTTTTTGTTATATTTTGATTTTATCAAACGTAGCTGATTTTGTGAAACAAACGGGAGAGGCCCAGTTAAAAAGGAAATTATCAGTTTCAAAAAAAATATGCGAAACTCCAACGTGTGTAAATGCAGGTTGGTACTCATTATAATATACATTTACAACAATATTCTTGAATTTTTATTGATATATTGTTAAATTGTAGCATATTCTATTATAAATTCTATGGATACATCTGCGAATCCTTGTAAAAACTTTTATCAATTTGCTTGTGGTAATTTTGTTAAGAAACAAACCATCCCCGATGACCAAGATTATTACGATAAATTTGCTGTTATTGGAAATGATCTTCAAAAGCAGCTGAAAGAAAGTATTGAAAGTGAAATTAAAGAAATTGATTCAAAAACATTTAAATTGTTGCAAACTTTCTATAAAACTTGCTTAAATATAGGTATATTCTGATCGTTAAATAAAAACTTTTAAAGTTTAAACATGTACGTAGATGTATTAAAGTAGTATTTTGCTTTGATACATTAGAACAAATAGAGAAGACTAGTGAAAATGACTTGAAAGAATTGTTAAAGAAAATTGGAGGTTGGCCTGTATTAGAAGGTCCATCTTGGAATGAAAATAGCTTTGATTGGAGAAGAAAAATTTATGATTTCCGAAAGCTGGGATTACCGTTTTCAATTCTTATCAATATCGCAGTTACAGCTGATTTAAAAAATACCAGCGTCAACATTGTTGACGTAAGAATTATAAATTCTTTTTGATACCTAACGAATTCGATGAAGAAAAAGATTCATGAACCAATGAAAATTGATAATGGAATTGTATTTTAGATCGACCAACCTGCTTTAGGACTAGAGCAAGAGTATTTGTCAAAAGGATTAGTAGAAAAAGCTGTTCAAGCTTATTTGAAATTTATGATCGATTTCGCAGAAATATTTGGAGCTGATCGCGAAGTAGCACGAAAAGAATTATCTGAGGTTTTGAATTTCGAAGTGCAACTTTCTAAGGTTTGAATTACATTTTTTTTTAGAAATCAGTGACGTTTTTAAAATCGATCTATATAATTCATTACTTTTCCAACTGTTTATAGATTCTTCTTCCAGAAGAAGCTCGCCGTGACATAGCACAGCTCCAAAAACATATGACCGTTCAAGAACTCGAAAATAAAATCCCAAGCATCTCATGGTTAGAATACATTAATAACCTTTTGCAACCCCAAAGTCATCTACAATCTAACGATAAGGTCACCATCAACGCCTTGAGTTTCTTCGAGGCCCTTCCTAATGTCCTAGTAAAAACACCAAAACGCGTGTTGGCGAATTACTTAGTATGGCGAGCAATTTACGATATATCTGACTTACTGGGCGAACGCGTTCGGAACGCCAAAGCGGAATTTGATGCCGCTTTTAGCGGCGTAACCGTACAAGAAGCGCGCTGGAAGACATGTGTTAATCAGGTTTCTAATAATTTGGATCTTGCAATTGGTGCACTTTATGTTAGGAGACACTTTGATCAGAGGACTAAGTCTGCCGTGGCGGAGATTGTGGGGTATCTTCGCAATAGTTATGAGAGTATTCTTAAAAAGGTTTGTGATTTTTTTAAATTGAAAATTGTAGTTATTAGATCAGTGCTAAATTTAATGTAATGGTGAAATTAATTTAAAGGTGAAATGGATGGACGAAAAAACTAGAAAAGCTGCTCTGGAGAAACTTCAGATAATAGAGCCACATATCGCCTATCCAGTGGAATTACTAGATGATAAAAAACTCGACAAGTATTACCAAAATCTCACACTGCATCCTGAAAGTTTCCTCAAAAGTTATTTAAATTTAAGTGTTTTTTACGCTGATAAATCCTTTGAACAGTTACACACAGCTGTTAATAGAAGTGACTGGCGATTCCACGGCAGTGCAGCAGTTGTTAACGCATTTTATGCTCCCACAGAAAATAGCATTAGTAAGCATAAATTCTCACTTTGTAATAGAAGTTAAAATATTTTTTATAAGAATTCATAAAACACTCTATTTTTCAGCGTTACCCGCTGGTATTTTACAAGGAGATTTCTTCGGCGTTGATAAACCTTACTACTTGAATTTTGGATCACTTGGCTTCGTAATTGGTCATGAACTAACACATGGTTTCGATGACGTGGGGCGTCAATTCGATAAGTCTGGAAACTTAGCTGAATGGTGGCAGCCTGAAACAAAGAAGCATTTCATCGAGAGGGCTCAGTGCATCATTGATCAATACAGCAATTACACTGTAAAAGAAATTGGACTCAAAGTGCGTAAATTTTAAACAAAACACTATTTAAAAAAGTAGATATCTTTATAAATCAGTCATTCTCTGTTTAGATAAATGGAATA
Organism: Ormyrus nitidulus; assembly: GCA_900474335.1. NCBI lineage: Eukaryota > Metazoa > Arthropoda > Insecta > Hymenoptera > Ormyridae > Ormyrus > Ormyrus nitidulus. The sequence goes on from UCOL01001015.1 coordinate 29,160, forward strand.
AACACTGGAGGCGAGAATATTGCTGACAACGGTGGCGTTAAGGAAGCTTATTTCGCGTACTTAGCCTGGGAAAAGGCGAACGGAAAAGAAGCCCGTTTGCCTGGACTGCCTTATACATCCCGTCAAATGTTTTGGATATCGGCGGCCAGTCTCTGGTGCAACAAGTTTAGACCCGAAGCTCTGAGATATCAAGTTCTCACAAACGAGCACTCGCCCGGAGAGTTCCGCGTCATCGGATCCTTGTCCAACATTCCTGAATTTGCTAAAGATTACAATTGTCCTCTCGGTTCACCGATGAATCCCGTTAAGAAATGTACCGTTTGGTGATCAATTCCTTTGAGAACTATCAATAATAATATTTATAATATATACTACAATATTTTTTATGATTTTTACGTGAATAAATTTTTCCAATAGAGTAAATAAATGAATACATTTTTTTTATTTATAATTTATGTGATATATATTTCTATTATACCATCGATTATTTTAATACACTAAACAATTTGCTAATATGAATAAACCTTTAATCTGACTAACGGATATTTTAGATTCTCTACGTAGTAAATTAGCATTTTTTCAGTAAATATTTTCAAGTTTTACTTGAAGAAAGGATGTTGTGACAATTTATAAGTTACGTTATGCATGTCACCTATGCTTAACTAAATCAAATAAAGAATAAATAATTACCGATAAAAAAATTGATGTCATTGTGTATATGTTGCTAAATTAAAAAACGTTATCATCATGGTTTGTTTTTATTTAAATTTACAACAGAAGCATCATTAATATTTTGTTGACTAATAAATTATCGTACGTTCACGCACCTTGCATAATATTACGCAAATAATCGCATCATCATCAGCAAACATAAAGAAACAGAGAACCGAAAAGATTAATATTTAAACCAGGTAAAAATTTAAAAAAAAATATGCCAACTTCACAAATTGTATCAGTGCTAATTAGGAACTGTAACAAAATTATTAGTTTTAAATCGGATGAATTATCTGGAGTATTACAAGAAAAATTTGTCAAGATGAAAACATTTGTATGGAATTTGTTAGTTTTTACAATTCTCACAACTTTTTTGACTCCCTTAAATGCGCTACAAGTTGGTAAGAAAAAGAAATTTTTAATAAATAACGTTTTATTTTGAAAATTCATGATATTACAATTTTTATTCATCTGTTTTCAACGTGCACAGGATCTTTTTATGTACATGTTTGTAGAAAAATCTTTCATTTATTTTTTATTAATTTTACAGTACAAACTACACAAAGAGACCGTCGAAAATTGTCCATCTCGAACAAAATTTGCGAAACAGTAGCATGCATCGATACAGGCTAGTATAAATTGTACATTATTGCAATATTTTTGACTAAATGTAAATATTCACTTCTCTTAATTTTAGCTTCCATCATTCTAAACAATATGAATAAGTCTGCTGATCCTTGCGATGATTTTTATGAATTTACTTGTGGTAATTTTGTGAAGCAATCAGCCATTCCTGATGGCGAGAGTTCTATAAACCAGTTTTCTTTTCTTGAGGACAAAGTGCAACAACAATTGAGAATCAGTGTAGAAAATCCAATTACGAATAATGACTTACGATCATTTAAGTTGCTACAGACGTTTTATAAAACCTGCTCTAATACAAGTAAGAGATTTTAATCTTTTAGTATCAAAGGCCCATTTATAAATAAAATTTTCACCGTAGCTCAAATTGATAAAAACAGCGAGCAAGATTTGAAAGATATTTTGAAAAAATTTGGTGGTTGGCCAGTTCTGGAAAATCAATCATGGAACGAATCTTCCTTCGATTGGAAGAATATCACGTATACATTCCCAAAATTTGGCTTTTCATTCAACTATTTTATTGGTTTTGGAATTTTTATTGACTTGCAAAATAGTAGTAAATATTCTATATTTGTGAGTCATTTTTAGTATTTAATTTTACTTTTTTATAATGAAAATCTATATCTACTAAAAATAAGATTGATCAACCAGCATTAGGATTAGATCAGGAGTATATGGTAAAAGGCTTAAATGAGTCAACAGTTCAGGCTTATTATAAGTACATGGTTGATTATGCAGTATTACTTGGAGCTAATCGAGAACAAGCGTTAAAAGAGCTTCTTGAATCTCTCAATTTTGAAATCGAACTTGCAAAGGCAAAATAATTAACGTAAAATATACTACTTTGTAAAATATATAATTTGAAATATTAAATTTTTTTATCATTTTTTTTCAGATATCTCTTCCAAATGAAAAACGTGGAAATGCATCAGAAATTTTCAGTAAGATGACTATTCAGGAGCTACAGAGATCGTATCCCGGAATTCCGTGGTTAGAATATTTCAACAATCTTCTAGGTCCTAACCTTCAAGTTGATGCCAAGGAAGAAATCATTAGAGGTCCAGATCTGTTCATCAAAAATATCCCAGGTCTTATAGCCAGAATACCAAAACGCGTGCTTGCCAATTACGCTCTCTGGTCGGTAGTCTATGATGCAGCGGATTTAATGAGCAGTCGAATTAAGCAATTACAGACTGAATTTTCAATCTTCTTATACGGGAGTATCAGTTGAAAGAGTTCGCTGGAAATCCTGCTTGACTGCTGTATCGAATAATATGGGTCCCGCACTAGCTTCTTTGTACGTTAGAGAACATTTTGATCAGAGCAGTAAGATTGCAGTGGAAGAACAGTTGGAAGATATTCGCAATAGCTTTGAAAATATACTTAACCAGGTTTGCAGTTAATAACTTATTTTTAGAATCAGAATATATAACCGAGTGTTGTGTAACAAAATACCTTTCGAGGTTTTTACAATTATATTCCGAAAGACCTTTAATGCTTTTATTTTTTATTATACCTTATGAATGCATAAATAAAAACTAATTACTTTATAATTTTATTATCACGGAATGAATGAATTATTATTTCAGACAACTTGGATGGATGAAAAAACTAGAAGTCTAGCATTAAAGAAACTTCATCGTATAATTCCAATTGTTGCATATCCAGATGAATTGCTTAGTGACCAAATACTTGAAGATTTCTATAAAAATTTAACGATGGACGCTAATAGCTATCTCAACTCCCAGTTAGGTTTAAATAAGTTCAACTTAGCTTATAATCTAGCTCGTCTCAGGAAACCCGTCAACAAAACTGACTGGACCACTCATAGTATTTCTCATATTGTTAATGCCTATTATAGTGATGCCGAAAATAGTATTAGTATGTGCATATTTAAATTTCAATTGATAAACAATCAGCGAAATTGACAATTTCATAGATTTCAAATAAGGCTACATTTAACTTATTTTCAGATTTCCCGGCTGCTATTTTGCAAAATCCATTATTTTCCAAAGATAGACCAAAGTACTTGAACTACGGTAGTATTGGATGGTTTATGGGTCATGAGATGACACATGGTTTCGACAATAATGGACGACTATACGATGAATTCGGAAATCTATTCAATTGGTGGGGGGCGACGACAGAAAAACAGTTTTTGCAGCGAGCACAATGCATTGTTGACCAATATGGAAATTATACAGTTTCCCAGGTTGGAATAAATGTAAGCGAAATCTTCGACAGATAATTCTTCAAAAACTGTTTATATGTCTTCCAAAGGGGTACATAAATCTTTTCACATTTTAGATAAATTTTAGATAAATGGTGTTTTGACTGAGGGTGAAAATATCTCAGATAATGGAGGCGTTAAAGAGGCCTATCTTGCTTATTTGGATTGGGAAAAAAAGAATGGTAAGGAACCTCGTCTACCTGGTTTGCCGTACACATCACGACAAATGTTTTGGATTTCGTCGGCCTCTTCCTGGTGCAATCAACAATTGACGGTTGATCTTAGAAATCAAATGCTCACAGATGGACATTCTCCAAGTAAATATCGAGTTATCGGAACCCTTTCTAACAGACCTGAATTTGCAAAAGATTTTAACTGTCCTGCCAATTCTCGCATGAATCCTGCTAAAAAATGTAGGGTCTGGTGAAAATGTAGATTTTTGTAAAAGATGCTGAAAATTTCCTAAATTTTTGCTTAATTGAAATATTAAATAAAAAATGGTACAACACATGACTTGTTATTTATTTTTCAAACTAGAAAGATATCAAATCCGTTTTTTTTGACTTTTTTAAAAACAAAACGTATGCCAGATTTTTTAATAACAGGGATCGAATCTAATCTGAGTTTTGCTGAAGGTTCAGTCATAAGTACTTAACTTTATTAAGCACCTTAACTGCGCGGAGCGCATGAGTACAGGGGCCTTTGGAAAATATATTTTGTTCCTGCAAGTACTTGTTCATAGAATCCATACGATCTCTCTTCCTCTATCTTTGACAATGTTTTATTCAAATCGAAAACATAAATATTTGAAAGCAATTTTTCAATAAAACTGTAAAATTAGTTTCGATCATTGAAATAACAGTTAATATAATAATAATTCACTTAATATGAATATTCATAAGAGAATATTCATGAGAGAATGTTATATTTTTGTAATCAATAAAGCTGCTACTTAATTTGGTTATCTTGAATATTAAGGCCGAGATCCATCAGACACAGTTTTTGCGCGATTAAATAAAATGTATATTTATTTTATTTATGATACGTTGGATAACCACACAGACGATTTTACTGATAAAGAAGTTCGGCTTTGTTTGAACAATAATAAAATTCACGTTTATTTAATGATTAAGTGTAAGTAGGTAGATGTTTTAAACGATTTTTCTATAAAGGGATAAGTATTAAATTATTAATTAGAAGACACCTTGTATAATCTTTGTTTGTTAATTACGATTGATATTCATAAACATACAAATTATGAGCTTAATTTATAAAATTCTTCTTGACAGAGTATAAAGTGTGATATAGAATCATAAAATTAAAAAAGATATGATGTAAGATGAAATTGTAAAATATTGTATTTTTTCATTACTTCAAAAATATATTTACGTCAACCATTAAACACCTGAAATATTACGTATGTAGTGTGAGTAAACGCAGCTTTTGTGCTATATATAATAAATGATTGAACAAGAGAAAGAGAGAGTAGTAGTATCAAGGACCCAGTGAGCGAGTTCTTGACGTTAGCATTTTTTGTAGATTGTATATTATTCGTGTCTTCTGTTGAATGAAAAAAGTTGTACCCAAATTTACAAATATGAAGATAGGTTCTTCAAATAGGTGCGGCTTTTACTATTTTTGTCTTATTGATTAATAGCAAATTAATTTTTAATGCTCTCTTTGTTTACTTAATATAATTCAAAGAAAAACATTGATTTTAACATTGCAAGTATATGAAATTATTTTTTATAGGTTTCTAAAATCGCAAAGGCGGTTCTTTAGTAGCATTTTTGCCTTAGTAATTATACAAATTCTTCTGTTAAATGTTGTAACTTACTCTAATGCTCAAGATTTTCGTAAGTACAAATTAATTTTTTTATAAAACTTTATAAGCAGTATAATAATACTCTAACAATTTAAGATAAAAATACAAAATTAAAAGGTCATGGCATTGAAAAAAGGCAAACAAATGCAGCAACGTGTGAAACAGAAGGTTGCAAACAAGCGGGTTAGTATACAAATATTTTACAATCTTTATAAATTTTTTATAAAGATTGTACCGCCTTTTTTTTACAGAATTTATAGAAATTACAAAATAATTCTATTTAATTTTCAGCAAAAACTCTTTTGAAGTTTATGAATACGACTGCAAAACCTTGCGAAGATTTTTATCAATTTGCTTGCGGTAGCTTTCTAAAAAATACTGTTATTCCATCAGATGAGAATAATGTTGATGTCTACTCCATTGATGAAAATAATCTTCAACAACAGCTGAAGGATACTATTGAAAAAAATATTACAGCCAGCGATCCAGAAACATTTAAAAAGCTGCAGGCTTATTACTTGACCTGCTTGAATACAAGTAGCTTAAAACAAGTTCTAAAAATATATTCAATTTATTAATATTGTTATAAATTTTTTAAATTATTTACAGCACAAATCGAAAAGAGTAGTTTTAATGATTTTCAAAAAATTTTGAAACAACTTGGCGGCTGGCCGGTAGTGGAAGGAGATAAATGGAATGAGACAAATTTTGACTGGAAAACGTTATATTACACTTTACGTAAACTGGGATACCAATTAAATTATTTAATTGACTTCGCTGTAGGAGCGGATGAAAAAAATAATATTAATAATATTATTTATGTAAGTGAAGCGTAGAGATTATAATTAAATAAAAATTTGTGATAGAAATATCTCATTAAATTATCTTATTAATATAAAATATTAAAATGACGTATTATCTAAATTATAGTTTGATCAAACATCATTAGGAGTTGCTCAAAGTTATTTGACGGAAGGTTCTAATAACACAATAGTTCAAGCGTACTTGAAATTCATGATTAAATTTGCTGCAATTGTCGGTGCTGATCGTTCTCGTGCTCAAAAAGAGCTGGCAGACATCGTTGATTTTGAAATTGCATTAGCAAAGGTAAAATAATTTCAACTTGTTAAATAATTTTAACTGAATGAAATGCTTAACCCATTAACGCCCAAAATGAAAAACATTTGAGGTGTACTCGGGGATCACATTTTAAGAGGTAAAATGTTACATACATATCTCAAAATGACTTTTCTTATGTTTTTATGATTGCTCTAGAAGATGGTGAAGTTAAAATTATGATTGGATTTGAAGAAAAAAAATATGGATACTTTTATCCAAAAAAGAACTGAAAAATTTGCAGAAAAAAATTATTAAATCAAATTTTTGATCAAAATTTCATATTCCTATTTAAGCAAAATGGTCACAAAGTGGCACAAACTTCTTAAACTTGCAAAATATGGTCCGTAAAAAATTAAAATTTAAGATTTTTGATTTTTCCAAGGAACAGGAAACTGGAATTTGAAAACATGTTTAAAAAATCTGAAAAAATGTTAACGTTTTCTTTGACTAATTTTAAGACATTTTTAGTCTTAGAAAATTTTCACTAAAGTTTATAGCTTAGGAGAAAAACGCTTGTCAAGTTTAATAAAAAAATTTTCATTTCGGCCGCTTGTGGAAATTTGTATCACTTTGTGACCATTTTGGTTAAATAGGAATTATGAAATTTTGATCGAAAATTTAATTAAAAAATTTTTTTCTACAAATTTTTCAGTACTTTTTTTAGATAAAAGAAGCCATATTTCTTGTCATCTAATCGAATCCATTTTGAGGTATATACATAACGTTTTATCACTTGAAATGTGAATAAACTAAAAATGTGAAATTTTGAAAACTTTATCGTGTTATTGCAAACGATATATAGCGAATGATTACAGGGGATATTATCATAATTAGCACAGTTAATATAAATATTTGAATAATCTTGCATAGGTTGAGCAATAATACGTTTCACCTGAATTTTTAAAACTTTTATACTATCTTGATATTTATTAGCCGTAAAGAATAATAATCATCATTAAGATAAATATAATATAAATGCTTCATGTGCTAAAAATTTTCATAAAATAAAATATAAAAAACTGAATTAATTATTATTTGATATAATAATTCTTTTAGCAAAGAAGAAAATGTTTAGGAAATGAATGAATTAATATGTAGCAATTTATAAAGTGTTTTTATTTATTCAATGCAACAATCAATAAAACTAAAAATAGAAGTCTTGGCGATCTGCCAAAGAATTTTTTACCATAAAAAATTGAATTTTCAGATATCCTTATCAAGCGAACAGCGTCGCAATGAGTCTGAACTTTACAATCCAAGAACGATTTCGCAATTTCAGAATGACACTGGGATCCCATGGTTGCAATTCACGAATAACCTTTTCGCACCTGATGTGAAAATTGGTGAGAATGAACAGGTCATCGTACGTAACCCTCAGTTTTTTAAAAAATTACCGGATTTAATAGCCAAGACACCTAAGCGTGTTCTTGCCAATTATCTCATATGGCGCGTAGCTTTTGATTCGGCTGATCAGCTGGCAGATAATATCCGCAAGGCTAAGAATGAGTTTGAGTCGGTTTCTTCTGGTACTACTGAACAAGAAGCTCGTTGGAAAGAATGCATTGGAAGGGTCAACTATAATTTGCCAGCTGCTCTTGGGGCACTTTATGTTAGAAAACATTTTGATCTTAGTATCAAGGCTAATGTCACAGATATGGTAGAATACTTCCGCAGAAGCTTTGGACGTATAATCAATCAGGTTCATTGTCATTATTTTACTTTTATTTACGCTAAATTGTAAGTAACCAAATAACAAATATTTTCAGACAACATGGATGGATGAACAAACAAGATCCGCAGCTTTAGAAAAACTGAACAAAATGTTCTTACACATTGGTTACCCACAAGAGTTTCTTGATAATAAGATACTTGACAATTACCATCAATCTTTAAATATAAATACTAAAAGTTATCTAAATTCTCAACTGCAAATGAATCTTTTCTACAGAAATAATGATTTTTCGAACTATAGAAAACCGGTTAATAGTACTTCCTGGACAACTCATGGCGGTATGGCAGTTATGAATTCGTTCTACGGTTTTGTAGAAAACAGCATTAGTAAGTTTAAGCTTTCATAAATTCTAAAAAATGTTTAATTAGTTAATTAATCAATTAATATATGGACTTACAGCGTTCCCTGCTGCTATTTTACAAGACCCTTTTTATGTAAAAAATAGACCAAATTATTTGAATTTCGGCGCGATTGGTTACCTGATTGGTCATGAAATAACGCATGGTTGGGATGATTTGGGACGACAATTTGATAAAGATGGAAATTTAATTCAATGGTGGCAACCTAAAACTCAAGAAGAATATTTAAAACGTACCCAATGCATCATAGACCAATATAGTAATTACACTGTTAAGCAAATTAACCAAAAGGCAAGTAAAACATGATACGAATAAAAACCTGATGTAAACGCCATTGAAAAAATGAAATTAATAAATGTCCTTTTACAGATAAATGGCGTTCTCACACAAGGTGAAAACATCGCGGATAACGGTGGCATCAAGGAAGCCCGCTCAGCTTATGACGAGTGGGTGCAGAACAATGGACCAGAACCGAACTTACCTGGACTACCGTACACGCCACAGCAACTCTTCTGGGTTTCGGCATCCAGTATCTGGTGCAGAGTTTACAGGGACCTCGAACTCAGAGACCGTTTAGTTACTGATGTACATAGTCCTGGGGAATTCCGTGTTATCGGACCCTTCTCCAATAGGCCAGAGTTTGCTCAGGATTATAATTGTCCTGTTGGTTCTCCAATGAATCCTGTAAAGAAATGCTCTGTTTGGTAAATGCAAATTATATCTTTTTTCATATAATCAAATTATGACTCTTAGGAATGTTCCAACAGTAAATGAAGATAATAAATGTTCTTTATAAATGCACATTACACCATTTGTCTAATTCAGGGCAGTTATTTAAAGTATAAAACTCACTTGCTCTCGACAGTGGAGTTTATTTATATTTCGAAAATTCGTCCGCGGCACTTTTCATAAGAAAATATTTTCATCAATACTCTCGACTTGTATATAAACCGGGTCGTGTAAGAGCCCCAATTTAAACTTCATTCGCGGCTGGTAGTCTACTTCGCTTCCCTCGATCTCGGCCGTTGTTGTGCAGCTCGTGCTCGATTTGCCTTGCTAATTCACTGGTCACACCAGACAGTAGTGCGCCTGACGTGTCTTCGCCTCTATTTCGCAGGGCCAGCGAAAGAGTAGAGAGCGACGGAGGAAAAGATTGAAGCAAAGCGGAAAGGCTTAATCAGCACGTCGCGCTGAAGTGCAGCAGTTGAAAATGAAGATAAAGTGAAAAGGGAGAAGAGCCAGAGATGAAGAAGGAAGGGGATTTACAAAAGGGATTACCGTTGCTGCTTCAAATAAAGCCTTTCAAACTAAACTTTCTCGAATCTGAATGCTTTCGCTAATGAGAAATGCTTTTGCTCTTGTGCTTATTATTTTTTTAGCAAGTGTCTTCATATTTCGAGAAATAATGCGTTGTCGAATTAACTTTGGCGTAAAAACACAAATGTTAATCAAATTAAAAGATCAAGCACTAAGCAAGTTTTTAGAGCTAAACGAAAGCGTGGATATTTGCAGATAAAAAGAAAAAATGCGGGAGGAAGGCTTAGGGCAAAGGCGCGTGGAAAGAAAGCGAAGAGGGAGGAAGAGCAAAAAGAGAGGGAAACCGTCACTTGGCGAATCTGCCAACTTCTCTTGTTATATATCCTTCCTGCTATTGTCAAGAGAATCCATAAATTTAACATTGCAGAGAACTCGCACTCACGAGTTGGCAAAACGAAACAGAGAGCTGCCGTGTCCAGCGATTTTATTTTGGCTTATTTTTTTTATTTAAATTGTGGTCATCTATATATACAAGCGATATGGATTTGAGATTTTGACTTTATTTTACACGAGCAATATGAACATTGGTTTTCGACAAAGATTTATATTCATTTTGCACATATAATCTCTTAGAATAAACGTTTTTATAATTTCTAAAAGTTTTATAAGCAATTCGCCGGTAAAAAATGAATTGCCACCCACAAGAAAAACAAAGATTTCAAATTCAAGAAAAGTCTTAAAAAATAACATTTCCATTTTTCCTGTTTCTCCCAAATTCGATTCCCTTGAGCGTCATTAGTCGCACCGAATTGAAACAGCCAATACGTACATATGAAAAGGATTGATGCGAACCATTCAATTACGATTCGACGTCATCGGGTTTGTCCAGTCAAAAGATAAAGGGACTGATCGACGAAGAGACTTCGCTGCTCGCAGTTTGCGAAAGCTGGGGATGAATGCGAAATTGCAGAATAAGGTCAAGTGACATAACATCCAAAAAAAAAGATGCAGGTGTCGGGAGGTGATCTACCTTTTAAAAGTATAAACTTAAACTTAAAATAAAGTTTCTCAATTCTTTCACTAAAAAGTTCATTTCATTTTGGAGGTAAGCTAAAGTGAAATATTTACAAGAAAAATGGCGCTAAATTACTTGGAAAAAAGGCTTGAAAAAAATGTAAATTCTGATTTCAGATTTTATTCCACCAAAAATAAAACGATAGAATTATAAATTTCTAACTTTTGCATTATTACGTCTTATAATGCCACATTTCACTATCTCCCGATTCGAATATTTTCCAAGAATTTTGCACATTGGCGCCGACGGGCGGAGCCCCCTTGAAACGCAGCGAAAGAGCGAGAGAGAAACCTGAGAAACCGTGGATTACAAATTAGAAGCTAACAACAAAATCTTTTCGAATCAACGCTTTTACAATAAATTGAGTATGTGACGTACGTATAATTTATTAAAACATATCATCTTTGACTTTATATTTAATAAGGCGCTGTGAAATGTTTATTTTTAAGTGCGAGAGAGATGGAGAGAATTCGCGCGCGCGAGCGTCACGTGATACCTCGCGGTCCCGTGACCGTAACTGCCTGCTGCGCATCAGCGAGATGTTCTCCGACCAGCGGAGAGGGTAGATCGACCTCGTCAAACAGATTTTTAGCAGTTTCACGAAAAGGAGGAGTATTGACGAAGGAGGATACACAAGACTGTGGGGAGGTAATATCGTCAGTCAAAGGCGCCTGAGGAAAAGAAAATTTACTCTGCCGGTAAAAGTGAGCTAAGATTTTGTTACCATTTTAAGTTAGTGTGTCTGTGAGATTGAAGTTACGGATCGGTGTTTTTTAGTTTGATTATCGCACTAAATGATACCTTTAAGCTTAACTCACCATTCGAATAAAGTAAATTTATAAATTTGTTTTTCGCGTGAAATAATCAAACTATGAAATCCAAAACGAAAACTTCAATTTCTTTCAATCAACTTCGACTTCGTAAGCTTAGTAAACACGGTTATTGCATAATTGTTAATCCAATCGAAAACGATCCCGACCGCAAACTTCGGTATTACTAAAAATATCAATTATCGAAGTTTCTTTATTACACTTCAAGGCGAGTAACTCTTGTTCGGTGCCTCGCCACTCGCTAAACACACCCAAGCCAATACTTTTCCGATTGAAATCCCCGAATACATCAAAGTTGCAGTTTGAGAATATAACCCTTGCGAGAGAGCGAAGAAAGTTGCAGGCGAAGTTTTCGCGGAGTTGACGGGGAGGAAAAAAGGAGACTGGCAAAGTCGCGGAAACTTCCGTAATTATAGAGCGAGTGGCGGCGCCACTTTCGCGAGCGAAAAAAGCTAACTGACACGGTGCTTGTTGTGCCGACTGGAGACGACGATTAATACGGGCGCTCAGGGAAACTCTTTACGTTTTACGCAGATACTTTGGAGTGTTTATAAGCGGGTTTAATCAAATTTAACGACGGTTGGAAGATTTATCTCTCTTGAAACAATTTTTGAATTACGGCTTTTTAATAACCTTATTATTGGAAAAATTAAGATGCTAGTGTTGTTTTGTTTGTCAACAAAGTAAAGAAATATTTTTTAATTTCCGAATCCAAGCGCGCGGCCGGTAACGAATCGACAAATTCGTCGATTGATATTGACGATTTTTGTTAATCGTGCAGCCTGCCACAACAAGGTGCAGGAAGACTGAATGCTTCTTCTGGTGGCGCTAATGGCTTGCAAGAGCTTTTCAAAATGTGCCTTCGGGGCTTCCAATTTTAAAATTCATTTTGCTATTTGATTAGAGATTTCGACAAGAGCAACACCGATCATTGCGCGATGCTTGAAGTGCACTCACCTTTCCTTCGTCGGTGGCTTGATCGCATCCCAAGGCGGCCGAATTCCCTCGTACATATCTCTTCGCGCGGTTCGGAAGGTGTCGCGCGAGAATACACGCAACTCTCGAAAATCTGGCGCAGCCGGAAGTTGGGCCCTCGGGGGAACGATTTCGCCGCGGTGTAATGTGTCCCCTCGCCGCTCAGGGCGCCCGAAGGGACGTAATCTTCGCCTTTCCTTGGCCGCGTCCAAGTTTCGGCTGCTCGGCCGCGACTCCATAATTCCGCCGACGGAATATTAAGGTGCTGCGGCTCGCAAGAGCGGATAACTTTCGTAATTACTCCAATTAATGCTTCGTCTGTTTTATCGATGCCCAGGAAGGGGAGGACAGTAGGAGTCGCCGCTGTGTTGCTCGCCGGATTCGCGGGAGGTAAGAGGCGGTTAGCGTCCAGTTCGGGAAGTTAAAGCTGAGATTCAGTAGCGGCGGTGGAGTTGGACAGCTTTGATCATGTGCGCAGTCTACTTTTCATCATGGTTTTTGGTAATTTAATCTATTTTTACAGTTATTTTTATAAAGAATGCTTTCGACACTTGAGTCAGTTTTTATCTAGGATGATACAGAAAAGCCTCGGTCCGGTCCTTATACACTCGGTTCTTCAATTCTTTTTCTAGAAATTCAGCGCGGACGTATCTCGAGATATAGAGGCAACTTACGGCTTCCGGGCCACATACACAGCGACAATTGATGGAGACCGCAGTGCTCAAAATGATCGCTGCGTTTCCATTTCGCTTCCGCGTGCCGCCGCTTTCTTTTCCGCGGTTTCTCTCTCGCTCTCCTCTCTGTCTCCATTATTTCATGGAAACAGAGTGCGGTTGCACAATTCGTGCGATTCCTCTTCGCTATTAATGCCGTTTGTTTTCACTTCGCCGAAGATACCACTTTTTGAATTAATATTCGTCCAAGAGCCAAATTTTTCTTTCAATTTTATACATTCGTCATGTATAGGTTAGGTGTCAATTTTATCATCTTTATTAAATTTATTAAATTTGTACTTAATTTTCTTATCAATCGCTTAAAACTATAATTCTGAAAAGAGGAGATTTGTAAAGATAACTTTGATTCAATTGAGCTAATCCACCTTGCATTAAAAAATCCATAAAGACGGTGTATAACAAGAAGGAATACATTTTGAAAGCTATGACTACAGTGACACTCTCCTTTGGTGGCCCTTTCTGGGGGTGCTCCGGCTTTTCGATATCTGGAAATCGATTGACCAACTATTTGGCCGATAAGAGTAGGACGAGTCCAGTCCAAAAGAGTGGGAGTGAGGAAGGGAGGGGGCATTCGACCCTTCGCAGATACGGAAACGCTTGAGGGCGTTATTCGATGGGAATACGTCGCATTGACATATCGAGTCGATTATCGGCCGTTTCTTTCCTCCATTCTTCGCCGATTGCTGTTGTCGGACGACGCTGCCTCTGCGCTCGAAAACTTACCAAGACCCAGGCTCTGTCATGTCGCTGGACTTGAGTTCTCTCGCACCCACAATGTCCTTGTCAGGTGGAGATTTTCGGATCGGCTAGATTTATTTTTTAGAATGCAGTCGGGGAAAACTCTTGCATTACTTGTATATAGTCGGAATTTTACGTTCACCTTGATATTTATCTTGTGTTCGTTCTACGAAAGTTGATTTAGAACAATTTATAAAATTTCAGTTTACGATGCGGAATTCAATTATTTTAAATTTAATAGTAGTAAAAATTCAGGGGAAAATAGTTTAAGCGTAATACCTGCGGATTTAGATTTCAGGGAGCGATAACAAAGCGTTCTTTGGCGAAATGCAAGCTCGCTTCGAAATTACCAGCGAGTTGTTGGAAACTCTAGAATCGTCAATAATCGCTGCTGCGGTGTAATGTTATGTAAGGACAGTGCAACCATTATCTCAAGCATTTCTTTATCTGCTTTTTTTAAGATAATATAGACTTAAGAAGGAAATTTGGTAAGTACATTCAATAGTTTAATTTAAATATTGAATTTTTTACTACATTGTATACTTAATCTTTAATGGAATCTTTTATAAGTTTATAATTAAATTTTAAAATAACGTAGAAAGTTTAAGCCTTTAAAAAAATAAGTCTATTATCAACACTTTTTCTTCCTCTTTTATCCCTTTAGCCTGTGTTTCTAGCGACCGAATATATATTTCACTCTCCTAATAAAGAAGCGAAATCCGATATTAGTTCCGCGTGCGTCCGCTATTTACGAAAACCGAAATGAAATTAAGGGAAATCGAGACCCTTATTGCCAAAAGGTGGGCTCGGGCTCTCCAGTATTTATTGCCGCTCGTAACCGACTTTCAGGTAATTGATCGCCGACCAGTTACAGCTCGTACGTAGCTTGAGAATTGCGGCGCAATTGTGTCCTGTGGCTGCATTCTAAAAATGCACGATAAATGTTCTTTGTTTTAAGTATTTCATTTATTTATTTATTTATTTACTAAATTATATACACTTACATTCAAAAATATAATAAATTACATTTGAAGAACTAGAATTCTATAGTGGTGAAATAAATCACTTGCATAGTGATGGTGGTCACCCATCACTAATTTACTTTATGAATTCTCTTTTCAAGCTTGAAAAGCTTGAGGATAACTTTTTAATTTTGGATTTTTAATTAGTTTTTTGCATTAATTTACATAATGATTATTCAAAATGACTTTTGAATATTTTGTATTTTATCATAAGTTTTCTTAGTTTTTATCATTTACGAAAACTTTTACCTCATAAGAAACATTATCCTTAACTTCCCCAATGGAAATAAAACATGTAGAAAAACGTACGGAAACGTATGCAAATGTATGAAAAAATTTAAAAACATGAAAATGTACGTTTGACTTTCATCTTATC
>UCOL01001016.1:0-44740 GCA_900474335.1 Ormyrus nitidulus
GTGCTGATCTGGCAAAAGAGGTTTCGGTCATTAACATCGGTTATGAACGGGGCAATGCGATTTATGTGCAGGTAAATCCGGCAACTGGCGAGCCATATGGCCGCAAATATCTGCGGGATGCTGCTGGTAATCTTGAGTTAGCACCAGTGCCAATCGGTGAGCGTCTTTACCATCTCAAAACGCAGGGGTTGGGCGGATTGGGATCTAAAATGGCCGATAGACTTTGGGTAGAACAAGAAGACGTACTAAAGCCATTAAAGAAAATGACGCTTAATCAGCTAAGAAAAAAATTAGCACAATCACAAAATGGCAAAGATATTTATATATACAGAAAAGATTTGAGTAACCTGGATGTCAGCCGTATTTTTAATGAAAAAATCGAAATCTCCTCAATCGCGTTTGATGACTGTAAGCTGTCTGAAGTTAACCTAAAAATGCTAATTTACATAGAGTTAGCCTAACTGATAGTGACCTAAATAAAGCTAATCTTATGGAAGCTAATCTTTCTAGAGTTAGTTTAGTACATACTAACTTGGCTGAAGCCAATTTGAATAAAGCTGTTTTAGATACAGTTAATCTCGAATGGGGTTTTTTAGATCGAGCTAATCTAACTGATGCCAGCCTTAAAAATATTAATCTGAAGTATGCTAAGTTGCGTGAAGCAGATCTGACTGGGCTCACTATGGAAAATGTTATTTTGATTAATACTGATTTCACTAAAGCTAATTTAAGTCATGCCAATTTGAAACAGGTATCTATTTTGGGAGCTAACTTCTCGGGCGCCAATCTGGACAATACAGTTGATACTTTTACGCTTAATCTCCCTAAATGGAACGAGGCTAACCTGGATCATGATTTGAATCATTTTAATAATAGCAGAAACAGTATTCTAACTGCGATTGATAGTATTGATAATCAATATAGTGCGTTAAAAACCAAGTTAGCACTGCAATTAATTGACTCTCTTGACCGTCCTGCAATTAACCTTACCCATGTCAGGTTACCGTTGTTAGATATTTTAGCGAAAGAACCCTTTGATAAAAATCAAGTAATTAATCAGTTTGTTAACAAACTTATGCGTAACTTTTTAGAAAATAATGCATTGCAGCTACTCAGTAAACTAGAAACTAACCCGCAAATAACCCATACTTTTATCAAATATTTTGACCAACAACCCGAACTGATGGTTTCAGCAGAATTTAATAGCGCCTTTATTCAAACCATACTAGCAGCCCGAATAAAAGGAACTGAGGGAGTGAAAACCGCAGCGCAGCAATTATATCAAAAGTATCTGGATTTACCTGCTATTCAGCAACAACTACAACATGCAGAAATTGAGGGGATCTTTGGTGACTATGCTGGCCATGCAGACTGGGCAGATAATCAAGCAACAAATTATCTACTATTGTCGCCAACTAAACCCGGCAGAGTATTACTGGTTGCTGAAAATGACCTCTATCAAATGTTGCATCCTAATGATGAAACAAAATGGAATAACATTTTCCTTTTTCAGGATGGCAAGAATTTAAGTCCAGCAGAATATAATTTGCAACAGTGTTACATGCAAGAGTTTCCTCTTTTTGCCTCACCTTTCTCTTATAATTTGCATCAGTATTTATTTGATAACTTGATTGAAAGTTTAGATTTAGGAAGCCGATTAAAACCTCTATTCTTAAATGCCCAAAAATCTAACACCTTTGCCATAAAACTGGTAGATGATGTTGATCACCAAGAGTTAAGCACAATCTTTTCTCGTGTGCTTGATTTTGAACAGGGCCACATATTGAAAAATGAAAATTATAACCAGATTATTAATCTATACAATCTAACATCAAGTTCAAATAGAAAAAAAACCGAACATCTCTTCTCGTTATCGACAGTTTTTACCCGTTATTCTTCCAGCGCTATCTTTGGCATCGAAGAGGATTCTCCTGTGATGCTGCGATATTATGCCTATGCTTTACTAGAAAAAGCGCATAAACTTGATCCCAGCTTAATTGGTCAAAATACATTTAATGATTGGAAAAATCGTTTACTTGGTCAAAATGGCGCCTTCACTTGTAGCGCCCTGCTGGCTGATGAGATGACTGTTTATGCTAACCAGCGCTGCAAGCCCATATTACAAAAAATTATCCCACCAGCCTGGCGATAAACACTTCAAATAGAGTCGCTTAGAAATAAATAAAATGGCATTGTTGGAAATAACAGCAATGCCTCAAATAGATTATCCAATCTATTTTTTGTTATACAGTAAATAGAATTGGATCTGTCAATTTTTATCATTTAACGAATATTCAGCAAACCGGATCACTTCGTCACCGAGCCAGCTATTGAGCTGTTTTAGCTTGCTTTGTAGCGGTATTAATTCATTGCGCACAAACACTTTGGCCGCTTTTTCCACATCGCCAAAGCCACCAACATTACCGGGGATAATGCCCATAATCTGCGGCGGCACGCGGTGAGCGGCTAACATATCGTCCCGGCTCACATTTTTAATATTTAAAAATTCATCTTTGGCGGCCGCCTCCGACAACGGGATGGTTTGGATACCATCTTTTTTACCGTCCGGCGAATACAAAAACAGATTGCGAAAATTTCCCGGTCCTTTACTGCTTTTGAATGCCTCACGAATATTGTCAATATCCTGCGGGCTTTGTGAGGGATTACTGATATAGAGGATATAGCCAGCGTGGGAGCCGTTAAGATAATATTTGCGCCGAAAAAGCGTCGACGCTTCATTAAGTAATACCGACGTCAGCGCAGCTAAATATTCCAGCAAGCCGTAGATTTCCTGGTTGATATCGGCTTCAATCAGATGAAAAACCTGTCCAGCCGGAAAATCATACAGCTCACAGTCATAGCCATATTTCACCAACCAGTAAGTGACTAAATCCTCCCCGCGTCGGGTAAATTTGGCCGGAATATGTTTAAGCCGTAATGGCCGTTTCAAGCCATTGGTGCGGCGCTCTAAATAACCATTACCAAACAGTAAAAAATCCAGTACAAAACTGTCGAAGTCCTGCCGGCTTAATAACGGATGTGGGATAAAGGTACTGGTGAGAATATTACGTTTGACATAAATCGCATTGCTGTGATGCGGCGCGGCGCGAAAAGGCGGGACAAGCCCTCAAAGCTAATCGGCGGCTTATAGTAGTTATCGATTAACACACATTCCAGATAATCAAATATTTCCCGTCGCTCAAGGGCGGAGATCGGCTCACCAAAAATAAACGCTTCAATCTGCTTACCTTGTTTAGCATTAGTTGCCATTTAAAAAACCTCAATAATATTACGGTGCGTGGCACTGTCGCCGGTGATCGGTTCGTTATACAGCGCATGCATGGTGGCCCAGGCCAGATCAGAGTGGCTGGCTTCTTCACTGCGACAGGCTTTATAAGTCGATTTTTTTGTAACCGTATTGCGCGCGTTACGTTTTCTCTGGCGAGGACAGCATCGGCAATTAAAAATATGAGCGGACACTAGTATATTTTATTAAATTAAAAAGATTCCTGAGTATTTTTAAGATATTCAGGAATAATGAATGGTAAAATTAATATACTAAGATAGTTAAATTAAATTTTTATTTACTATTTACTTCAAAGCAAACTTTAGTAAACTCTTGCAGTTTTGGCGACCAAGTAGTGCCATAGGTACATCCCGCTCTTAGATCATGTATTATGGCATTTGTAGTAACAAAAGCGTTTCCCTTATAGCCCTGCATTAAGACAGGTTTAGAACGAAATAAATCTTTTAATGCATCAATACTTTTTTCTGGGCTATATATAGCACGTAATTTAGCCGTATTGAGCCGCCATAATGTATTGGCAGATAAATTATCAAACAACCGCCAATTACCTTGAGCATATTTTTGCACCATCCATTTTTCTTCACCAATGGGATGATTGGTATGAACAATATAGCCTTTCTGTGTACCATCAATCACTTTATTACCTTTATCTGTTATTTCTATGGTAATAATTTGGTTATTTAAATCGACAAAGCTTGGTGAATATGCGCCATTGGTTTTCAAATCAGTGAAAATAGCAGGGATTTTATAGACATTATCATTTTTGGCAACGATTGCCATCAGCACCGCACTTATAGGCACACCATTTTTACCACTACCTTGACGTAAGCCTTCAATAATATTTGTTGTGGTAGCTAATTTTTTCCCCATTACAATTGAGGTAAAGAAGGGTGTTGGTGCATGCACAATTAAGTCTGGGCTTTGCCAAATAGCGCCCCAACCAGAATATGCTACATTCATATCTTGGGTTTGACCTAAAATACCATTTGACCATCCTATCGCGGTACATGCGGAACCATTTTTCTTCAGCTCAGCCATTTTTTTTAGCGCATTATCCGTCTCTTTTTGAATTTCCTTAGCAAATAATCCCTCTTCAGCCCAGGCAACCAAATAAATTTCGTCTAAAGTATGATTGGTTGCTGCAGCCAGTCCTTGCCAAAAACTAATTAATTCAGGAAATTGTTTTTTTATAACATCAATATTTTTAAGAATAGTACGTTGGTCACTTTCTAATATTTGTTTTTTTACTAAACCGAGTTGCAGCTTGATGTAATCGCCCATTACATCACTTTTAAAAAATTGCTTGTAACCGTTAACTATTTGTTTTCCGCCTTCTTTAGTTAGACCTTCAAATGAGATAACTGGTGTGTTTTTTTGCATAATATCTGTTGTGTTTGCATGATAATAATTACCTGTCAAATGGAATTCTGCTCCATTAAAAGCTTTAACAATATTATCATTTGCTAAAGCAAATTCAGCATTAATTAGAATCGAAATGATAGTTGCTGTATAAATTATTTTTTTCATAAACATTTCCTCTTAAGCATTTATTTACCAAAAAATGCTATCTTCAGAACGTGAGATAACAAAAGCTTGAATTTTTACAAATGCTTAAAATTATCTCAGATTATCATTCTATACCCCTTTATTTGTGTTAATTTAATTACGAATAAATTATTCATATATATCTAAATAGATGGCAAAAAATATTTGTTGCATTCTAACTAGTCATTTTTAGGTTTAATGAAAAACAAATTATTATTTATATTTGTTTTATTAGGTGTAACATTTGGTTAAATAAAATAACATTATTATGTAATTATTTATTAATGACATTTAACACTAAAAGCTATTAAATAAATTATTACTCAATCAAAAATACCACAAAAAAAATTAATATATTTTAATTTAATTTAATTTAATTTAATTTAATTTAAGAAAATTAATCATGCTAAATATGTATTAATAAGTAATAGTTTTAGAAATTAATAAATTAAGATAAATGACTTCTGGTATTTATATTTCATTATTTTTAATTTTTGAAGTTAATATTGGAAAGAAATTTGAATTAATAAAATATAGCTAACTAAATTAATTGACTTAAGTTACATTAAAAATAGTTATTGTTTGATTGTTTGATTGTTTGATTGTTTGATTGTTTGATTGTTTAATGATTTAATTATTTAATTATTTAATTATTTAATTATTTAAATGGCTTAACTTTAATTATATTTAAAGTTAACTTGCGGAAAGTGAAAATAATGTAATTAATTATAACTAATCTTTTTAATGCAATATTATTTTGTTGTTTTCAGTAAAAAAGTAAACATTAATTACTCAAGCTTGAAATCATTTATAGATAAAAGCTCTCAATTATTTTTCATTATTAGATGATATCTGAAAATAGATTTTATACAGTTTATAATAAAAAAATCTATAACTCTGGTGTCAATTATTATTAATTAAATTTCAACAACACCTCACAATGATAAACAACTTCACTATAAACATATTATTGACAAATAATGTAACCCTATCGATGTTATTCTTAATTAATGATGCTTTTTCACTTTCATTTTTTGTATCAACCTTCAAACAAATACAATCTCATGCAACTTATCGCGTCAAATAACAGCATAAAAAGAGATCAAAAAGAAGTTATTGTATAGCGCAGGATTATCGCCACAGCGTGCGCATGATTGAACTCAATGATGGCAACCGCCCAATCGGTAACATTCGCGCCGCGATTATTGGTATGGTTTGTACCACGAGAGAAACCGATGAAAAAGCCTTTCCACTGAATAAACCGGTGCTGATTACTGATGTGTAAGGTGCGATAAGTCAAGCCTGGAAAACGGGCATACTGGCACCCGCATTGCAAGTAATTGCCGATCAAGCAAAACCTGATAACAGTTGTAGTAAGAGTTAAACAAGGCGAAACCGAAGACGAAACGACTGCTGATATTATTATCCAGCATGGTCGTAAAACGGGTATTCAATCCTTGCCAGCCGCACAAAATAGTGTGGCTTGTTAAACCCTATATTTTAGGCATAGCGGGGCTGAATAATAAAGCAGTATCAATAGCACTCGCCAGTGTGGCACAAAAACTGCGCACCATGGCTTATATTAGTTCTTATGACTGCCAAACTGGCAGTGAAGCTATAAATATCGGAAAAATTTAGCTAGCCTGAATTGATGTTGATATGGCAGGATCTTTTGCCTTTCGATAGTGTGAATAAAGCCGAAAATAACGCCTGGGCAACAGCAGCCATCACTATCACAGTAATGAAGAAATTTTGTATTTAACAATTGCCACTATTTGATGGCAACGCAATTAACTGTTGTTGTAATCATGACTAACATTATTCTGTAATGCAAAAGTCCTCCGGTTGATCCATGCTAACGCATCGCTGATTTAGGTCTAAATGCTTTAATAACGCTGGGATCGGTTTCAACATAGGGGCCTTCTAATAACTGGATACAGTAAGGTACGCTAGCAAAAATTCCAGCAACAATTTCGCTTCCCTGCTGATCTTTTAAACCGGCTAATGTTTCTGTAATTGATTTTGGTTGTCCGGGTAAATTCAAAATCAATGTTTGCTTGCGGATGACGCCAACTTGACGTGATAGGATCGCCGTTGGGACAAAATGCAAACTGATTTGCCGCATTTGTTCACCAAAACCCGGCATTTCCCGATCGGCAATCGCTAGTGTCGCATCCGGTGTTACGTCACGCAGCGCTGGCCCAGTACCACCGGTAGTTAAAATTAAATGACAAGCTAGATCATCAACTAGCTCACAAAGTGTGAGTTCAATAATTTTTTGCTCATCAGGGATTAAACGTGACTCAATGGTAAAAGCGGTTTTAAGTGCTGTGGAAAGCCAATTTTTAAGTGTAGGGATGCCCAGATCTTGATAAATTCCCTTCGCTGCCCGATCAGAAACAGAAACCAAACCTATCCGCAATTTATCCATGAGATCCTCAAATTTGATATTGAAAACAAGATGTTTAATACTAAATCTATTCAACTTTTGCTGTAGCAACCCAAAGATAAATAATATTATTCCCTTAAGCACCCTTAGCCCAACAAATAAAACTCAAAAGCCTAGTAAGATAGTCCACTAGGCTTTTATTTATAACAGAGAAATATTAATTACAGTTGTTGTGCAACCATTTTTTCTAACTTTTCCTGATCGATAGCAAATTTACGAATACCCTCAGCCAGTTTGTCGGTCGCCATAGCATCAGCATGATGTTGCCAATAGAATTCGGCTTCCGTCATCGGTTTAGGTGGTGACTGTATTTGACCATCAAATGCCAATTGGCGAACAACTTCACCTTGAGACTCAGAAAGTTCTTTAAGTAATGCCGGCGCAATCGTTAAACGATCACAACCTGCCAGTTGCAAAATTTCACCACTATTGCGGAAACTGGCTCCCATTACCACCGTTTGGTAGTCATGTTGTTTATAATAATTGTAAATTTGTGTAACAGAAATAACACCAGGATCTTCTTGTGGAGCATACTCTTTTGTATCGGT
Source organism: Ormyrus nitidulus (assembly GCA_900474335.1). Lineage (NCBI taxonomy): Eukaryota > Metazoa > Arthropoda > Insecta > Hymenoptera > Ormyridae > Ormyrus > Ormyrus nitidulus. Next base: position 7,850 of record UCOL01001016.1, read on the forward strand.
ATTCGCTTTATACCAATCAAGAATACGACCGACAAAGGGTGAGATCAGATAAACACCGGCTTCAGCACAAGCACGTGCCTGAGCAAAAGAAAATAATAGGGTTAAGTTACAGTTAATACCCTCTTTTTCCAACTGTTCTGCTGCGCGAATACCTTGCCAAGTTGAAGCTAATTTTATCAAAATACGATCATTTTTAACGCCGGCACTATTATAAAGTTTAATAATACGGCGCGCTTTTTTAATGCATGCATCGCTATCATAGGAAAGACGCGCATCAACTTCTGTTGAAATTCTTCCTGGAATTAATTGTAAGATTTCTAACCCAATATTAACTGCCAACTTATCGCATGCATCAATAATTTGTTGCGCGCGTGAATTACTTTGCTCACGTGCCCATTTGATCGCTTCATCAATGAGTGGCTGATATTCTTGGATCTGAGCCGCATTAAGAATCAAAGAGGGGTTAGTGGTTGCATCTTCAGGTTTATAAAGCTTTATTGCGCTAATATCCCCTGTATCTGCCACAACCGTCGTTATTTTACGTAAAGAGGTTAATTTATCGCTCATTTTTTAATCCTGTCGTTATTGAGATGAAGCCGAGGCTCACAATCCTATCTTGCTGTGATAATATCATGCATTGATATTACAACAAATAAGTGCAGCAACCATTGTTATCGATAACATATTTAGCCTGCCTTTTTTCATAACCTACTGTCGTTTGAAAAGCAATAATTAACGATAAATGCTACAAATAACCTCAATGATAGCAATACATCATTTTAATGAAGTCGCTTATTTTTGAATTTTACTGGGTAGTAATTATGCTTATCACGATTTCACCAGCCAAAACACTTGATTATGAAAGTCCGTTGGCTACAACTGAATATAGCCAGCCAACCCTATTAACACAGGCAGAGCAATTGATTCAGATCTGCCGTAAACTTACACCAGCCGAAATTGCTAGTCTAATGCATATTAGTGACAAATTGGCTGGTTTAAATGCCGCTCGTTTTGGACAGTGGCATGCTACTTTTACGCTAGAGAATGCCCGAGCGGCGATCTTAGCCTTTAAAGGTGATGTCTATACCGGCCTGCAAGCGGACAGTTTTACGCCAAAAGATTTTACTTTTGCCCAAAAACATCTTCGGATTCTATCCGGTTTATATGGTGTATTACGTCCACTTGATCTGATGCAACCTTACCGATTAGAAATGGGAACTAAACTAAATAATAAACAAGGAAAAGATCTTTATGCTTTTTGGGGTGATATTATTACTGAAAATCTTAATCAAGCCCTAAATAGTCAAGGTGATAATATTCTAATTAACTTAGCATCAGATGAATATTTTAAAGCCATTAATAGCAAAAAACTGGATGCTTATATTGTTAAACCTATTTTTCTAGATGAAAAACAGGGCAAATATAAAGTTATTAGTTTCTATGCTAAAAAAGCCCGTGGGCTAATGAGTCGCTTTATTATTCAAAATCAACTAAAAAATATTGAGCAACTGACTGAATTTAATTTAGCCGGTTATCAATTTGATGACGCTGCTTCCAAAGATAATGAGCTAGTTTTTAAACGATCTCAACAGGGTTAACAATGGAAGCTAATGCTTCCATTGCAGTACTTTGTTATCTAGTCACATGCTTGAGCAAAAATTTACGTAATAAAACAAAATCAGCGGGTAGCTGATGGGAAAATAGCGGCAATTTAGCCCGTTTTGCTAAAGCAGTTGGTAATGGTAATGATTTAGCGAGAATAGAATCTACACTTTGTTTAAATTTAGCTGGATGTGCGGTACTTAAAAACAGTCCGTATTCATCATCTTGCAGCTGATCACGTAAAATACGATAAGCAACTGCGCCATGTGGCTCAGAAATATAACCTTTACTCGCCAGTTCTTGCATGGTTTTTGCGGTCATTTTATCATCAACAACGCCATAACCAAGCTCATCAAGCGCCCATTTTTGGTACAGGAATAGCGCCTCTATCCGTGGCCAATTATTTGGCTGACTAACATCCATCGCATTTGACAGGGTCGCTATTGTCTGATGTGGTAACCATTGCCCCTCGGACAGATAACGTGGAACGGTATCATTAACATTAGTGGCGGCAATAAAACGTTTCACCGGTAGCCCCATAGCTTTGGCAAATAAGCCGGCAGTTAAATTACCAAAATTACCACTGGGTACCGAAATAACTAACTGCTGACGTTTTTCAACCGGTAGCTGGGCAACAGCCTCAAAATAATAACAAATCTGTGCCAATAAGCGGCTAATATTAATCGAATTAGCGGAGGTCAAGCATAATATCCGTTTTAATTCTTCATCATCAAATGCCTGTTTTACCAGTGTTTGGCAATCATCAAAGTCACCGTTGATAGCAATAGTATGGATATTTTCCCCGAGTGTACAAAATAACTTCTCCTGCAAAGAGGTGATCTTATTTTCCGGATAGAGAATAATTACCTGAACATTATTGAGACCATAAAAAGCATGGGCAACGGCTGCGCCAGTATCACCTGAAGTCGCAGTTAAAATAGTAATAGGTTCATTGCTGGCAATTTGTGCCAATATTTGTGCCATAAACCGCCCACCAAAATCTTTGAATGCTAAGGTTGGACCATGATACAACTCCAGGCTGGCGATATTTTCTTCTATTGGCCTAACAACTAACGGAAAATTAAATGCCTTTTTGACGCTTTCTGTCACTTGTTCAAACGGCATTTCATCGCCAATATAGGTGGATAAGATATGGCTACTACGGGTGATAAAATCGTACTGTAACCATTTAGTTAGCTGCTCATCATTTAGTTTTGGTAAATTAAGCGGGAAAAAAAGACCCTGCTGCAGACCAAGCCCCTGTTTTACTGCCTGCACAAAACTGACCTGCTGGTTTTGATTTTTTAAATTATATAATCTCATTTTTAGCCTATCACTCTTGCTCCAACTTGATCTAAACGACACATATGTACAAAACCTTCACTATTTTGTAGGTAATGTTGTGTCAGCCATTGCATTACTTTTTCTGCCGTCTCTCTTTCATAACAAATTGCAAATAATGTCGGTCCTGAGCCAGAGATGCCACAAGCGACTGCACCGAGATTTTTTACTTTTTCGCGGGCGGATATAAAACCGGGCAATATTTGAGCACGATAGGGCTCAGCAATCACATCCTGCAACATATCGATCGCTAAATCAGTTTGTTGTGTGTGACAAGCATGAATAAAACTAGCTAATAATCGACCATGATTAATCGTATCCTGCCGTTGATAATGCGTTGGCAGAATAGCCCTCGCTTCTGCTGTCGCAACCTTGATACCAGGGTAAGCCATCACCCAAATCCAATCAGCGAAAGTAGGGATTGCTTGACTAATCATATTATTTTGTTCGACGATAAGCTGCATACCGCCCAAATAGCAAGGCGCAACATTATCATAATGAATACTACCAGCCACACGGCCTTCTAATTGCCCCATCATTAATAACAAGCTGTTTTTATCAAAAGGACGACCGGCATACTCATTTAATGCCATCAGTGCGGCTACCACTGAGCAGGCACTCGAGCCTAATCCAGAACCTATTGGCATATTCTTTTCCAATGTCATTTCAACATTGAGAGATTCGCCCAATTTTTGACAAAACAGTTGCCAGGCCTGGTAAACGATATTTTGCTGTGGCAGCTGGGGCAATTTAGCAACAAAAAAGCCACTATTTTTCAAATTAAATTTATCCGCCTTTACGACCGAGACACAATCGCCTAATTGCTGATTATCTATTGGAGAGATAGCCGCACCTAATACATCAAACCCAACACTGACATTGCCTATCGATGCGGGTGCATAAACTTTAACCATTTTATGCTCCTATTTTCCTTGTTAGTGCCCGTAATATATCGGCAAATACCCCTGCGGCAGTAACTTCATTACCTGCACCGTAACCTCTTAATACTAATGGAATTGGTTGATAATAGCGGGTATAAAATGCTAAAGCATTTTCACCATCCTTAACTTTATAAAGAGGATTATGTTCATCGACGGCTACCACTTTTACCTGACAACGACCGTCTTTAATTAACCCGACATATCGAAGGACTTTTCCCTGTGCCGCTGCTTGGGCAACTCTTATCTTAAAATCTTGATCTAATTGGGTTAATCGTTGAAGAAAATGGTTAACGTTACCACTGGTATCAAAAGAGATAGGCAAGATCGGTTCAATTTCAATATCACTAAGCTCAAGACAGTAACCTACTTCACGCGCCAGAATCAGCAACTTACGTGCAACATCCATACCAGAAAGATCATCACGAGGATCCGGTTCAGTAAAACCTTTTTCTTTCGCTAACTGTGTTGCTTGCGATAAAGACATTCCTTCATCAAGTAAACCAAAAATATAGGAAAGTGAGCCAGATAAAATCCCGCTAAACGCTAGCAGTTCATCACCTGCATTGAGTAAATTCTGTAAATTTTCAATGACAGGCAAACCAGCACCGACATTCGCTTCATACAGAAATTTACGCTTTGATTGCTCAGCAACTAATCGGATCTGGCGATAATAATGCATACTATCGGTATTAGCTTTTTTATTTGGCGTAACAATATTAAATCCTGCCTTGAGCAAAAAAACATAGTGCTTCGCTATTTGCTGATCAGCGGTACAATCAACGATAACGGGATTTAGAAAACAATGTTTATCTTGTAATTGGCACACATCACGTAAACTAAAAGATCGTTTAGATTGTGATAACGCTATTTGCCAATTATACAACGTTAATCCTGTAATATCCGTTAACATCACCCGCGAATTAGCAATTGCACAAACTCGCAGATCAATCTGTTGCTTTTTCAACCAATTTTGTTGCCGATAAATTTGTTCAAGTAAAGCATTGCCAACACCACCAACACCAACAACAAAAACATTGATAATTTGATCGGTATTAAACAACATTTGGTGACATAACTGCACCGCAATGGTGCTCATATTATTATCAATCACGGCAGAGATTGAGCGCTCTGAAGAGCCTTGTGCAATAGCGACAATGTTAATATTACCACGCGTTAAGGCAGCAAAAAAACGGGCCGATATTCCCTTGCAAGTCCGCATACCATCACCAACTACTGAGATAATCGCTAACTGCTCGATGATATCTAATGAACCAAGTAAACCTTCTTTTAATTCCAAATAAAACTCTTCATTCAGTGCCTGATATGACTGTGATAACTGTTCCTGATATACACAAAAACTAATGCTGTACTCAGAAGAAGATTGCGTGATTAATATAATTGAAATCCCTTTTTGGGACAGCGCGGAAAAGACGCGAGCAGCCATACCTACCATACCCTTCATGCCAGGTCCTGAGACATTAATCATCGCCATATTATTTAGGCTAGTGATCCCTTTAATTGGCATACATTCACTATTTTCAATATTACCAATTAAAGTACCCTTACCCTCAGGCGCGGAGGAATTTTTAATTAAACAAGGGATCTGAAATTGGGCAATCGGAGCAATTGTTCGAGGATGCAGGACTTTAGCTCCAAAATAGGAGAGTTCCATCGCTTCTTGATAAGATATTTCTGTTAGCAACTGAGCTTCTGGCACGATACGAGGATCACAAGTATAAACCCCAGCGACATCGGTCCAAATTTCACAATAATCTGCCCGTAAGCAAGCGGCTAGAACAGCCGCTGAGTAATCAGAGCCATTACGCCCCAATATTCCCGGTTCATTTTGCCCATTACCGGCAGTAAATCCCGCCAATAAAATAAGATGATCTTTAGGTATATTCAAAGCACTAATGCGCTGGCTAGATTCACGTATATCGACTGTCGCGCCAAGATAAGGACCTTCAGCGAATAAATTTTTTACTGGATCAATAATCGTTACTAGGTAACCACGTGCACGCAGTATCGATGCCATAATCGTAATTGACATTTTTTCACCACGGCATATTAATCCAGCATAGAGACTTGCTGGACATTGCCCCAAACCTAATAGCGCAATACCCTGCAATATTTGCTGAATTTGAATAAACTCATTTTCAATCATTTGCCTGACTTTTTCATAGGCAAAATCAGATTGCTTTTCTTGCAAACCGGAGATCAACGCAGAAAAAATTTCATTAGCCCCTTTGATATGTGGAGTAATATCAGCGCCCGACGTCGCTGCATCGATCATAGCAATAAGATAATCCGTGATCTTAGCGGGTGCTGACAAAACTAACGCCACCGGCCCTGCTGTAAATTTATCCGCAACAATATTAGCAACGTTAAGCATTTTATTATCATTGGCAACCGACGTTCCACCAAATTTGAGCACACGCATTGATTTTTCCTCCTGGAATTGGGTTAAAAAAAAACCCGCATCATTTGCTTGGATGCGGGCTTTCTGTTCGATTTCGATTTTAGTTATGCGTCAGCCCGCCCCATAACCAATGGTTACGGTAGTGGTAATGGTGGTAGTATTGAAGCTGGTCTTACGCATCACAGTCCTAACTTTTTATAAAAAATGTTTAGCTATATACTGGTTAAAGCAATTTTAATGCAAAGTCAAATAATTTGTTCTTTAATTACTAAAACCTATTAAACATATTTATATCTTTGTTAAGTAACTTCACGTACAGAATACATTTCACTTTAAGTAGATAAAAAAACATCCATAACCGAATAAATAAGAATTTTTATCTATTTGCCGTCACGAATGCTAGTATGTAAACAGATAAATAATAATACGAGGCTTTGCGTTTATATTTTTCAAATAAATTACATTAGCGCCTAATTTAATATAAATACAATATTTTATGACACAAAAAATCATATAATTTAAGAAATAATCTTTATAATAGCTTTATTTCGATTTTGACGTGTATCAACAAAAGTCATTTTTTTAGGTGGTAAATAACCTTTTAGCTGTTATATTGCTGTTAACATAAAATGAGAAAAGAATTGTTTAGTAAATTTCTTTTAGGTTCGGCATAATTGTTTTTTTGTTACAAAAAATTTATATGAACTTTAATGATATTCGCTAAGCTTTCATTAGTATTATAAAACGAAATTAGAGAAAGCATGCTCTTGAAACATTAGTGTGTAAATCTGGTAATTTATATTGTAGAGAGTTAGGTAGCACATATGCAAACCCCACATATTTTGATTGTTGAAGACGAGATTGTCACACGCAATACCTTAAAAAGCATTTTCGAAGCAGAAGGCTATATTGTACATGAAGCTACTGATGGTGCCGAAATGCACAATATTTTATCTGATAATGATATTAACCTGGTCATTATGGATATTAATTTGCCAGGCAAAAATGGTCTGCTACTTGCACGCGAATTACGTGAACAAGCTCATGTCGCGCTGATGTTTCTTACTGGGCGTGATAATGAAGTTGATAAGATATTAGGATTAGAAATTGGGGCTGATGATTATATAACTAAGCCTTTCAATCCTCGTGAATTAACAATTCGTGCCCGAAATTTGCTTTCGCGCACCATGAATCTTTGCCAAATCAGTGGCGAACGCCGTCAGGTTGAAAGTTATAAATTTAACGGCTGGGAACTGGATATTAATAGGCGCTCTTTAATCAGCCCGATCGGTGATCAATATAAATTACCACGTAGTGAATTCAGAGCTATGTTACATTTTTGTGAAAATCCAGGTAAAATTCAAACACGTGCAGAACTATTGAAAAAAATGACCGGACGTGAATTAAAGCCACATGATAGAACGGTTGATGTGACTATCCGCCGTATTCGTAAACACTTTGAATCGATAGCTGACACACCCGAAATTATTGCCACCATCCATGGTGAAGGTTATCGTTTCTGTGGTGATATTGAAGAATAAATATAGAATATTAAACCCCTTTTATTTAGATTGGGGTTTTAATATATTTTAATGCCATGGCATAATTGGCACGGCACTAATCGCATTTTTAGGCGAGCCATCAATTATTTTGTCTGAATAAGTTAAATAAATAAGTGCATTCCGTTGCTTATCGTAAAAACGTACTACCTGTAGTTTTTTGAAAATCAATGAAGTACGTTTTTGGAAAACAACTTGTCCCTTTTTATTATTTAATTTAATTTTGTCATCTATAATTATTGGCCCAACTTGCTGACAAGAAATTGCCGAATCAGCAGTATCTTCTGCCAGGCCAAGACCCCCTTTAATACCGCCTGTTTTTGCTCGACTTAGATAACAAGTTATATTGTTAATATCCGGATCGTCAAATGCTTCAATAACAATTTTATTATCAGGACCAAAGAGCTTAAATACAGTATCAACAGAACCGATTTCTTCTGCATATATGGTAATTGGTAGAAAAAATATTATTAAAATAGATAGTAATTTTGATAAATCTCGCATGATATTAATTTTCCTTAATACACATTTAATAATAAAATTATTTTTACATTATTAATATCTATAAAAATAATAAAATAGCAATATAAATCAACTTAGTATTAAATGGATGTTTATTATAAAGTCTTTATACTATTTATAGATGATTATTTAAACCAGGTACTTCTATGGATCAAAACAATATTATCCGCGATTTACTATATTGGATCGACACGCATCTAGATCAACCACTATTTCTTGATAACGTCGCGGCTAAAGCGGGTTATTCAAAATGGCATTTACAGCGGATGTTTAAAAACATTACTCAGCAAGCAATTGGCTCTTATATCCGTGCTCGCCGACTTTCCCGTGCAGCTGTTGCTCTTAGGCTGACTAGTCGACCAATTCTTGATATTGCACTGCAATACCGTTTTGATTCACAGCAAACTTTTACCCGTGCGTTTAAAAAACAATTTGGCATTACACCGGCTCTCTATCGTCGTAGTGAAGATTGGTGTGCTACAGGTATGCAACCACCCATTACTTTAGAAGAACAAAAATTACCTAATGTATCCTTTGTCACACTGACACCCAAACATTTAATGGGAATAGAACAAACTTGTTCATATATATTAGAAGAGTGGTCTACTGCATGTGCCGAAATGCGCAAACATTTCTGGCAATATTATCAAGATAAAGCAAAAAATATACCTAATGAAGTTTATGGATTACATCGGGTCGTACATAGTTCAGAAAAGGACGAGGAACAAACTGTTTTATATATCACTGCAGTCGAACCACAATATGCTGATAATAAAAATAATTTATATCATTCAATTATCATCGAAGGCGGTGATTATGCCCGGTTTACTTTTGAAGGAAAACCAACAAAAAGCGATCTACAACAGTTTTTGTATATGATTTATGGTGTTTATATGCCTAATCTCAATCTAACCCGCCGCGCGGGACATGATATAGAACATTATCACCTCAAAGATCCTAATAACCCTGAATGTAACTACGATAATCCGGAAAACCATATGGTCGCATTTGATTATTTTGTGCCGATTAAAAGAACACTTCTCCCTCCACTGAAAACTAATTGATTATAATAGTTGCTAGTTGATCAAATCCAAGGGAATTTTTCCCTTGGCAAAATTATTCTTACATTATTTAATTATTAACGTTAAATTTGCTGTTCATCTAATGCAGGTTCAATTAAATGAGATATATCCCCCGCGGTTTCTACTACCCAACCATTCGCCAGCCAAGGCGTTTCCTGAAAATCTACCTTTGAAATAGAGCAGTTACGTAAACGTAAACGTAAACGTAAACGTAAACGTAAACGTAAACGTAAACGTCTTTCAGCGTAAGTCGGTACACCCAGTATGCGATTAAGAAGCGCACCTAACCCTATCCCATGACTAACCAATAAAGGTAAACTCCCCGCTGGCAAAGAACGACACTCCTCTAGAGCAGTAAACATGCGTTTAGTTATCTCTCCCATAGATTCTCCATCGGGAATACGTGCCCCGGGAGATCCATTAACCAAACTACGACGCCAACGCTCTTCTTCATCACTTAACGAACTAATTGCCCTCCCTTCTAGTATTCCCATGTTCAATTCCCTTAACCGTGGCTCAAGAATAATGTTACAATGGCAAGCTTGCGCGATAATTTCTGCCGTTTTCTGTGTGCGCCCTAAGTCGCTGGATACAATATGAGTGATGCCTATTGATTTAACTTTTTCAGCAACCAAATTAGCTTGTCTAATACCAACTTCAGTGAGTGGGCTGTCAGATTGTCCTTGAATACGCCGAGCCACGTTCCATTCAGTTTCTCCGTGGCGAACAAGATAGACCTGTAACATAATAATTTTCCATTATACTGCACATAATAATATTCTAGAGGATACTAATTAATGTATAAAGTAATCGCAGCAACCGCAAATCCGGCCAAAATAAACGCTATTCACTTAGCATTCGAAGCGGTTTTTGGTACAAACAATTATAAAATCGAGAGCATCAATGTGAGTAGTAACGTAGCCAAGCAACCAATTGGTAATATAGAAACTCGCACAGGTGCACGCCAGCGCGTTATGGCCTTACGCCAAGTTCGACCTGAAGCAGATTTTTGGGTCGGTATAGAAGCTGGCATCGAAGATGAAATGACTTTTGCCTGGATTAGCATTGAGCATAAACAAATTCGAGGTGAATCGCGTTCTGCCAGTATTATGTTGCCCGAGCAAATTCTGCTTAGCATCCAGCAAGGCAGCGAGTTAGGCGATGTAATGGCGAATATCACTGGTATGGCTAATATTAAACATAACGAAGGGGCAATTGGTTTTTTTACCAATGGTTTACTCAGCCGTGCCAGTGTCTACCAGCAAGCGCTTATTTTAGCATTAGCACCTATCCAACATGAAATTTATAAAGAACTTAATATGATGCATGACGACTAAGTCATGTCATCTATACCAAATCGTATAAAGATTGGCTAAAGATGTATATTTAGACAATTAATAAAACATTTTTATGGCTTGAGTAACTGCTGTTCCAACCAAACTTTCACTTCTTTAGTCGCACTCTTCAAACTATTAGAACCTCGTGTGATGGTTGCAATCCCGACTCCTAACTCACTTTTAAGCTCCCGCTGACTCATTTCTCCTTCCATTAATGCCTGGATAATCCGCACTCTTGTCCCGAGCGCCAAACGTTCATCTGGGGTTAAAAATAATTGTAAAATGGGTTGTTGTAACTCATGTTGAAAAGCACTATGTAATAATTCGACAAAACGTTGCCAATCACTATTTTCTTCAGGTTGAAGGGCTGGATCAATAAGATAGTTTTCCATAATATATACCGCCATACTATTTAACTAGTACAATAGCATAACATAAATGGCTCGGTGATGGATACAAAGAGCATTAATAGTTCATCAGCCATTCACTTTCTGTCAATAGTTTAATTGATTTGCCGAGTAAATGTTGATAAAAAAGATTGTAGACTAGTACATTTTTAACATAACGTCGGGTTTCAGAAAATGGAATACTTTCAATAAAAGCGATAGCATTTAGTTTTCCGTCGCTTACGGCCAACCAACGTGTCACTCTGGCAGGACCTGCATTATAAGCTGCACAAGCTAATACGCGATTAAAACCAAATTGCTGAAAAACGCTCTCTAAATATGCGGTTCCAAGCTCAATATTTTTTGCTGGATCAATCAATTTACGACTATCGGTATAATCTAAAATGCCATTAGATTTTGCCACTTGTTGTGCTGTCTGTGGCATTAATTGCATCAAACCAATCGCACCCGCCGCGGAACGCACTTGTGGATTCCAACCACTTTCTTGCCTGGCAATCGCCATAGCAAAACTTTTATCAATTTTTTTATCTTTTGTGTAGCGCTCAAATTCCTGTTCCCAGGCAATAGGAAAACGTTCTGTTAAATGATCCCATAGTTTGGCAATAATTGTCGCCTGTACACTCAAATCAGCCCACCGATGTTCAAATGCATAGCGTGCTAGTTGCTGTTGGCGGTTTTTTTTCTGCCTGATAAGCAGATTGATCCATTCAGTCCGAGCTAAATTTTCCTTTTGCCAAAACAATAATTCGCCAATTCGCTGCACTTCAGGCAATGAATCGATATCTTCTTCAGGTTTAGTGGCAAGCGCAATATTAATAGGATACGGAATGTTTAATTTTTGTGCCGCAACCATGGGATAAAATCCGCGTCGCTTGACCAAATTGAATAATATCTTTTTACCTTGGCTATGTTTGCCTTGAGCGATTAAGGTGATCGCCTGCCAATATTGCCACTCTTCCTTATTTCTGCTCTCTTTCGGTAATCGTTTTAACCATTGCGCAAGCGAATGCATGTCATTGCTTGCTAACGCTAAACGTACCCTCCGTTCACGCAAAGAAATGGAAGATGAATGTTGAATAACACTATCGCGCCACTTTGCTTGTGTTAGCGTCACATCACCGAATAATTGCCAGGCGATATCCTCCTTTAATTGCTGTTGTTGTAAATGGCTCATTTTCTGGGCTTGCGTTATCATTGGGATCGCTAGCTTGGCTTTTTCTACCGATTGACGCGCAAAACGGCTAAAGATCACTAATATCACTTGTCGATTAAACTCTGATGGCTTGACCTTGCTAGCAAATTCCAGGACTAAAGTGGGATCTTGCTGTAATTTAGCCAAGCGTTGACCGATAATTTGATCCTTAGCGGGTAAACGATTGACTAAGCGGGTGATCAGAGCAGCATCATTGTTTTTTATAGCTAAAAAAATACGTTGCAAAATCAATTCAGTCGTTAATTGACCCGCTTGTTGCCAAAGGGTAAAAAGTTGATCGCACGCTTTAGGTAGTGAATAACCGTGTAACCAAATCTGTTTTGCTCCCTGCCACGCCGCTTGCTTATTACCCGTTTGCCATTTGGCATAGTAATAATTACAACGAGCCATAACTGGGCTCGGTGGTGTAGGGCTAAAAGTTAGCAGGCTATGCCATTCGCTGCGCTCGGCAAGCTGATTGATAAAAAGGGTAGATAATTTTTGATTGAGAGGAAAATAAGGATATCGATTAATAAAATTCTTAACTTGCGCTATCGAGATTGTATTAAGATCTTGTGTCAATCGCCGATATTCTAAATAGGGATAAAGCGGATATTCTGTTAATGTTGGCATCAAACTTGAGACTCGCTGGTTATCATTAGCATCCCAGGCTTGTTTAATTGCCTGATAACGCTCACGTTGAGCAGTTAATGAGTCCCCCAGAGCATGGAAAGATAACCAGAGTATCATCAGCAATATTATCTCTTGCCACCATTTTTTCGACATCGCTGTTGACTCCTGTTCAAGATAACAATATCTATATAGAAATATTATTATCAAAAACAGATATAATCACTGAGATAATTAAAAATAGATCATAAAAATACAATTCCATAGAATGGCAAAATGATTGTCAGTACCCTTGACAATTAATATCCTAGCTAAAAACTAAACTACTAATGATAGTAAATAGAATCGTGTATAATATGCACTCAGCAATCTACCCGCTCAATTAAATGGCTTAATACAATATGGATAAGGTAATCATTTATTTTAACAAAACTTTATGCTAAAAATCAGCAATAAATCTTGATTAAGATCTTATTAATATTATTAATCGCAATTTAGGCAGAATTTAACTAAGTGCCTGAATATATTTCTTCAAATGAGATAAGCAACACGTTGATATCTAAAATTATTCAATAAGCAAAAAGGTAGAATAAATTGGCACAGTTCGTCTATTCCATGCATCGAGTGGGAAAAATTGTCCCACCGAAAAGGCATATTTTAAAAAATATCTCTCTAAGTTTCTTCCCAGGGGCCAAAATTGGCGTTCTAGGCCTTAATGGAGCGGGTAAATCAACCTTACTTCGCATTATGGCTGGCATCGATACTGAAATTGAAGGTGAAGCACGCCCTAACCCAGGGATCAAAATTGGCTATCTTTCTCAGGAACCAAAACTTAACCCTAATCATACTGTACGTGAAGCAGTCGAAGAGGCAGTTAGTGAAATAAAAAATGCCCTTACTCGCCTTGATGAAATTTATGCTGCCTACGCTGAACCTGATGCTGACTTTGATAAATTGGCCAAAGAACAGGGTCAGTTAGAAGCTATTTTGCAATCACATGACGGTCATAATTTGGATAACCAGTTGGAGCGTGCAGCCGATGCATTGCGCTTACCAGCCTGGGAGACAAAAATAGAACAACTTTCAGGTGGAGAGCGACGTCGAGTAGCGATTTGTCGGCTACTGCTGGAAAAACCCGATATGCTATTACTTGATGAGCCAACTAACCATTTGGATGCAGAATCCGTTGCCTGGTTAGAACGGTTTTTACATGATTACGAAGGTACCGTTGTTGCTATCACTCACGATCGTTACTTCCTAGATAACGTTGCCGGTTGGATCCTGGAACTTGATCGAGGAGAGGGTATTCCATGGGAAGGTAATTATTCTTCTTGGTTGGAACAAAAAGAGACTCGCCTGGCACAAGAGGCTTCCAGCGAAGCAGCTCGCCGCAAATCGATCGAAAAAGAACTTGAGTGGATCCGACAAAATCCTAAAGGTCGTCAGGCAAAAGGAAAAGCCCGCTTAGCCCGTTTTGAAGAGTTAAACAGTGTTGACTATCAAAAGCGTAATGAAACTAGTGAGCTCTTCATTCCGCCAGGACCGCGTCTTGGTGACAAAGTTTTAACGGTTGAAAATCTCAGTAAATCTTATGGTGATCGAATTTTAATTGATAACCTCAGTTTCTCAATCCCTAAAGGGGCTATCGTAGGTATTATCGGTCCAAATGGCGCAGGAAAATCAACCCTTTTTCGGATGATTTCAGGTCAAGAACAGCCTGACTCTGGCACCATCACTTTGGGTGAAACCGTTAAAGTAGCCTCGGTTGAGCAATTCCGGGACACGATGGACAATAATAAAACAGTATGGGAAGAGGTATCCGGCGGGCAAGATATTATGCGCATCGGTAATTTTGAAATTCCAAGTAGAGCTTACGTCGGGCGTTTTAATTTCAAAGGCGTTGACCAGGGTAAGCGCGTTGGCGAACTTTCTGGTGGTGAACGTGGCCGTTTACACTTGGCAAAACTACTCCAGGTTGGTGGAAATATGCTGCTACTGGATGAGCCAACCAACGATTTGGATGTCGAAACATTACGCGCGTTAGAAAATGCATTACTGGAATTTCCTGGCAGTGCATTAGTTATTTCCCACGATCGCTGGTTTCTTGACCGGATTGCTACTCATATTATTGATTATCAGGATGAAGGAAAAGTCACTTTCTTTGAAGGTAATTTTAGCGAATATGAAGATTATAAAAAACGGACATTGGGCGCTGATGCGCTAGAACCTCATCGCATCAAATATAAAAAGATGAGCAAATAAATAATCCTAATAGCATAAGGCTTGCTAAAGCGAGCCTTATCATTTAAAGTCTCGGAGATTTTTCATCCAGCATAAGTAATTGCTGAACCAGCTCAATACAACGTAAAAAACGCTCATCATAATTAGGCGAATCAACCACCACAAACTGCACTTGATTTTCAACCAGTAGTTCAGTCAATAAATTTTGAAATGTTTTGCGTTCCTCATCACTCCCTAAACTACGTAATCCATCAGCCACCCATGGGATATTATTTTCTAGTAAAATAACCAGATCAAAACGGTATTCATCTATCAATGCTTGCACAAAAGGATGTGGTTTCCCCTCATATCGTTTACAAAAAGCTTGGGTGGTAATGAAATCAGTATCGATAAACGCAACTTTATTGGCATATTTAACGGCAAAATCAATATACTTTGCATGACCCAATGCGATCTTGTCATAGTCAGAATATTGTAACGCCATCTCATCGCCCCCTAAATGAGAGAAAACATAATCACGACCATATTCCCAGGCACTGGTGGTATTAAAAATATTTGCCAGCTTGTTAACTAAAGTCGATTTACCACTCGACTCACCTCCTAATATGGCTACCTTACGGACAAAAAAAGGTTTTACTTCTGTTGGAATATATTCCCAATACCGAAATGGCGCTTGCCTAATTTGATGACCACTAATATTCATAAATGTGCGCTCAGGATCAATCAGCACCACTTCTGCACCAAGATATTTTTTATAATGCGCAATATCATCCACTTCACCTGAATAAATAAATTGTGGTTGAATATTTTTTGCCATTAAAAATTTCTTCATTCCTTCGCTCCATACTTGCCAGCCATGTGGGTATGGCTCGATGTCTTGTTCATCAAAGGAATGGATATAAATATTTTTTTGGTATTTGAAAGTTTGTAATAACCACCGTAGCCGATCGCTTACTGTCGGTTGCTGTGACATAGAACTGTCAATAAAAAGCGCTCGATCACGTGGTTCATCATGACAAAGAATGACATATAATTCATCGACTTGACTGCATGCGCGTTGTATCAAATAAATATGGCCAGTATGTAAGGGGTAAAACTTACCGAATACTACGCCAATCCGTTTAGGCTTTAATGGATATTCAATATTTAAAAAACGATGTAAGGCGGCAATTTTTCGCGCGCTAGGATTGTTAATTTTACCATTAATTAATTGGCTTAAATAACCTTTAGTCATGCTGCAAGCGGTAGCAATTTGTTGTAGAGTACAACCCGTTTGCTTAATTGCCTGTTTCAAATAATCAAACTGTTTCATCGCCTCTCCGGTTAATCAAAGTCTTCCATAACCGTTAATGCCTCTGACAGTTTTTTCACACCAAATAACTGCATATTAGGTAATGGTTTTTTGGGTACATTCGCATAAGGGACAATCGCGCGTTTAAAACCATGTTTTGCTGCCTCAATGATCCGCTCTTGGCCACTCGGTACTGGACGGATTTCACCAGCCAAACCGACTTCACCAAAAACTACAACATCACGCGGCAGTGGACGATTACGGAAACTTGACACTAAAGAAAACAGCAAAGCAAGATCGGCACTCGTTTCCGTTACTTTAACGCCACCAACAACATTAACAAAAACAAATTGATCCGACATCTGTAATCCACCATGCCGATGCAAAATAGCCAGCAAAATTGCTAATCTATTTTGTTCTAAACCGACAGCAACCCGCCGTGGATTAGCTAACATTGAATAATCCACTAATGCCTGAATTTCCACCAGCAATGGGCGTGTTCCTTCCCAAACCACCATCACCGAACTGCCCGAAGTGATCTCTTCTGCCCGACTAAGAAAAATAGCAGAAGGATTATTGACTTCTTTTAACCCTTTTTCCGTCATGGCAAATACACCCAGTTCATTAACCGCACCAAATCGGTTTTTATGACTTCTTAAAGTACGAAATCGTGAGTCTGCTTCACCGTCAAGCATTATTGAACAGTCAATACAGTGTTCAAGCACTTTTGGGCCGGCCAAAGAACCATCTTTAGTCACATGCCCTACCATGATAATGGCGATCCCTCGTGTTTTAGCAAATCGGGTAAGATATGCGGCAGTTTCTCGCACTTGTGCCACACTACCCGGTGATGATTGTATATCCGTCATATGCATGACTTGAATAGAATCAATCACCATCAATTTTGGCTGTTCCTGCTCTGCTAGCAAACAAATTTGCTCAATACTGGTCTCAGATAGCATATTGAGATTATCGGACGGCAACCCTAATCGGTGAGCTCGCATCGCCACCTGCTGTAAAGACTCCTCACCGGTAACGTATAAAGTTTTCATTTGTGATGAAAGCCGACACATAGTTTGCAGCAGCAATGTACTTTTACCTGCACCTGGATTACCACCAATCAAGATTGCACTACCCGGTACTACTCCACCACCCAGCACGCGATCAAATTCTTTAAAATCGGTAGAAAAACGTGGCAATGCTTCTAAACTAATAGCAGACAATTTCTGTACTTGATTACCGCCAGCCCCGCCGGCATAACCATTAAAGCGTTCTGCTCGTGAGGAAGAACTGGCAGCTAACCTTACCTCTGTGATTGTATTCCAAGTATGACAAGCGATGCACTGGCCTTGCCAACGTGGATAATCTGCACCACATTCATTACAGACAAATGCTCTTTTTACTGCTTTTGCCACCGCCATTGCCTCTCTTATTTATGGTTCTAATAATTAACGTTCTTCATGCTTTAAACCACCACTTAACACACAAAGTACCCCCATCAAATCAGCATGTTGAATCGCTACTTTTGCTCTGGCCTGTACTTTAGGTTTCGCATGATAAGCAATACCCAGCCCCGCCTTACGGATCATTTTTACATCGTTGGCGCCATCACCAATAGCAACGGTTTGCTCGATTGGAATAGAGAATTGTCTGGCTAATTTTATCAAGGTTTGTGCTTTAACTTTTGCATCCACGATATTGCCATTCACTTTACCGGTCAATTTGTTATCTTTAATTTCTAGTTTGTTGGCTACCGCGGCGGTTAATTTTAATTTTTCCTTTAAATAATGAGTAAAAAAATTAAATCCACCTGAAACAATAACAACATGCCAATCAAACGCCTGCAATTTACGGACAAGACTCGTTAAACCTGGTGTCAGGGGCATATGCGCTAATACATTTTGCAAAATTTGGATGTCGGTGCCAGCAAGTAATTTTACTCGGGCTTTTAGACTTTCACTAAAATCAATTTCCCCTAGCATGGCGCGTTCAGTAATTTCAGCAACCTGCTTGCCAACTCCGGCCAAACGAGCAATTTCATCAATACATTCAATTTGAATCGCTGTTGAATCCATATCCATCACCAACAATCCTGGCGCACGTAAACGAGGAATATTACCCAGCGGTACAACATCTAAACTACATTCTTCAGCTATTTTCTTTATTTTTGCAGTTAAGCTACCTGCAATACGAACGACTTGATAATCATCAATTCGCCAAGAAGAAACAATGACAATAGCATTACCAGAGCGCTGTTGAAAGTGACTAATACGTTGTTTATTAAGCCCTCGCCCATAAAGCAACCAACCACTATCACCAGCCCGATAATCCAATGGCATAATTTCTTCACCACTCAATGAAAGTGGTAATCCAGGCCACTTTTGGATCTCATTAGGCAAATAACAATAGGTTAAACTGGTCGACATTAATTCATACTCCTGTAATCCAATTGCGACAATTAACCAACAAAAAAATAACTTTTTAAACTACCCTATCATCTCAACCTCTGGCAATATGATAATGAACTAAGTTTAAAAGAGCCGATTATGATTAAAACGAAATTAAAGTTTCGATTACATAAAACCGTTATCATTTTAATTTGCTTCTCCTTACTGGTTATTCTAATCCAAGGAGTTACCTATTTTAGTCGTTCACATCAGCAAATCAGAATTGAGCAGTTTAAAGAACTAGTGGTTACCCTTGCTGAACAAGTCGCTTTTAGCTTATCCAATTATATTCAAAGTAATGGTAAGAGTTTTAATAATGAACAGATCCTTGCCATTCTTAATCAATTAACAATTAATGAACATATTCTTGATGCAAGCGTTTATCTTAATGATGGTACCCAAATTCAGCATGCGGGTGAAAAGGTTGCTTTACGAGAGCGGTTATCTCTTAATCAACCCTCATGCCACAACTATGTAAACTATCAATTGGTTGTTCCAATCTTTGATACAGAAAAACCAAAAGGTTTTTTACGTTTAACCATCGATACTCATCAATTCAGTATAGGATCTAAACAAATAGATAATATGGCTAATTTATTAAAGATTTTGTTATTGCTAGCACTCGCTATCGGTTTTATTCTGGCTAATATCTTATCAAGATCGATGCCAATAGGTTGGCTAAAATTATCATTTTTATCAACAAGCAATAGTCGCAATCAGCAAAAAAATAAAAATTACTAAAAAGAAAAAGCAGATTAAAATCTGCTTTTTTACTTGATTTAAATTTAATGATCTATTTTTTAATCCAGTAATAATACTGATTCTAACGCAATTTCAACCATCTCATTAAACGTCGTCTGCCGTTCTGCTGAAGTTGTCTTTTCACCAAGACGAATATGATCAGAAACGGTACAAATAGTTAGTGCTTTCACACCATACTCAGCCGCTATGCTATACATACCAGCGGCTTCCATTTCTACACCCAAAATGCCATATTTTTCCATTGTATCAAAAACTTGCATTTGAGGTGAATAAAAAAGATCAGTAGAAAAAATATTACCTACCCGAACATTAATGTTCTTTGCTTTAGCCACGCTAACCGCATTATGTACCAAGTTATAATCCGCAATAGCAGCAAAATCATTATCATCAAACTTTAGTCGATTAACTTTAGAATCGGTACATGCGCCGAGGCCAATAATAATATCGCGTAATTTTACTTGAGGACTAATCGCCCCACAGGATCCAACTCGTATTATGGTTTTAACACCAAAATCAGTAATTAACTCTGTCATGTAAATTGAACAAGAGGGGATGCCCATTCCATGTCCCATTACAGAAATACTTCGGCCTCGGTAATTACCAGTAAAACCTAACATACCACGAACATCATTTACTTGATGGCTGTCAGTCAAAAAATTTTCTGCAATATGTTTTGCACGTAGCGGATCACCTGGCATCAAAACAATATCAGCAAAATCGCCCATCTCAGCATTAATATGTGCAGTGGCCATAAATAAATTTCCTATTATTTCTTATCAATAATATCGGGAATATAAATGAATATTCCCCATCATACTTAAAATAGCGTTTTGCCATATGCCATTGGCGACAAACCAAAATATTGCGCAACGGTTTGACCAATATCAGCAAAGGTTTGTCGATGACCTAATGCCCCCGGTTTTACTTTCGGACCATAAATTAAAATAGGAATATTTTCTCGCGTATGATCAGTTCCTGGCCAGGTGGGGTCACAACCATGATCAGCGGTAATAATTAAAACATCATCATTTTTTATTAATTCCAACATTTCAGGTAAACGGCGATCAAGTAACTCAAGTCCAGCCGCATAACCAGCAACATCACGCCGATGTCCATAGGAAGAATCAAAATCAACAAAATTAGTAAATACGATAGTGTTGTCGGCGGCTTTTTTGATCTCTTCAAGGCTCGCTGCAAATAGTGCTTCAATGCCGGTCGCTTTTACTTGCTTAGTAATGCCTACATTGGCATAAATATCAGCAATTTTGCCAATTGAAACTACCTCGCCAGCTTTTTCTTCAACCAGTTTTTTCAAGACAGTTGGTGCCGGAGGTTCAACAGAATAATCCCGCCGATTACCTGTACGCTGAAAACAGCCCGCTTTATTGCCGATAAAAGGTCGAGCAATAACCCGCCCGATATTATAAGCGCCATCATCTAGCGTCTTTCTCGCTATCTCACAAAGCTGATAAAGATTTTTAACCCCAAAAGTCTCTTCATGGCAGGCTATCTGAAACACTGAATCGGCTGAAGTATAGAAAATAGGCTTACCTGTTTTCATATGCTCTTCACCTAATTGATCCAAGATCACGGTACCAGAAGAGTGGCAATTTCCCAGATAACCGGGCAAATTGGCTGCTTCAACTAGCTTATCCAATAATTGTTGCGGAAAACTATTTTTTTCCTGCGCAAAATATCCCCATTCAAATAAAACTGGTACCCCGGCAATCTCCCAATGACCTGATGGAGTATCTTTGCCGGAAGATAACTCACTGGCATAACCATAGGCAGCGATAATCTCAGCATCTTCATCCAGGCCGATTGGAAATGTCCCTGATGATCCTTCAGCAGCTTTTCCTAACCCTAAACGTGTTAAATTAGGCAAATAGAGTTTCCCTTTACGACCTTTATCCGCCTTCCCTTGTGCACAAGCGGCCGCAATATGCCCTAACGTATTCGCACCAGCATCGCCAAATCTATCAGCGTCAGGTGTAGCACCGATACCAAAAGAATCAAGAACCATAATAAATACACGTTTCATAACTACCCTTGGTTAGTTCAAATTCAATTAATTTATTATTAAACAAAGAATAATCCGAGTTAACAATAACTATTCACTGGCGCCAATAAATACAAAATATTCATCGATGCTACTATTTAAAAACTGCTTTATTAATGTTGATTTACACAGATTATTAAAATAGACATTTCCATTTTTTTGCCAACCAATAATTACTGAAACACGAAATAAATAGATCAATAAAATTAATAGTCGCCAGCAAAATTATCTATTTGGCATCCTAATGTATTTAATAAACTAGACAATAAGCTTGATGCACCAAAACGAAAATGACGAATATCCGCCCACGTCTTTC
This sequence comes from Ormyrus nitidulus, assembly GCA_900474335.1. Taxonomy (NCBI): domain Eukaryota; kingdom Metazoa; phylum Arthropoda; class Insecta; order Hymenoptera; family Ormyridae; genus Ormyrus; species Ormyrus nitidulus. Next base: position 29,998 of record UCOL01001016.1, read on the forward strand.
CCATGATGCGATCGGCTAATGCCAAATATTGCGCCGCATCCTCTACTGTGCGAACGCCACCTGCCACCTTACAACCCACCTGGTTAGCAACCCCTATATCTCGAATAACCTTAAGCATAATTTCAACATTCTCTAAGGTGGCATTTATCGCTACCTTACCCGTTGAAGTTTTAACAAAATCAGCGCCGGCAGTAATGGCAATTTCTGTCGCTTGACGAATAAGATCAGCCTGCTTTAATTCACCGGCTTCAATAATAACTTTCAGTAAAACACTACTCGTTCGGCAAATTTCTTTACACGCTTTAACCAGTTCAAAACCAATTTGCTTATTACCGGCTATTAAGGCTCGATAAGGAAAAACAACATCAACTTCGTCTGCTCCATAAGCAATAGCTGCTTGTGTTTCAGTCAATGCCATCGCGACATCCTGCCCGCCAAATGGAAAATTAGTTACGGTTGCAATTCGAATATTCGGGGTATTTTGTTCAGTTAAAATCTTACGTGCCAATGGAATAAAGCGTGGATAAATACATATCGCAGCGGTATTTCCTCGGGCGGTTTTTGCTTGATGGCATAATATCTTCACTTTTTCATCAGTATCGTCATCATTTAATAGGGTTAAATCCATCAAATTTAATGCGCGTTGCGCAGCAAGTTTTAATTCCATTATATAATTCTCTAAAACTAATGACATTATTGCTTCAGTGTTTAAACAACCGTTTAATTATATCAAGCTTATTGGGTTACATTGCCGCTAACGATAAAAAGAAGCCAGCAATAGTGGCACTCATCAAATTAGATAATGAACCGGCTAATACCGCTTTCAAACCCAATCGAGCAACATCTTTACGTCGATTTGGAGCAATCCCGCCTAAACCACCCAGTAATATAGCTACGGAAGCCAAATTAGCAAACCCACATAATGCAAAAGAGATTATGGCTTTAGTGTGCTCAGAAAGTACTTGCTTACCTGCGGCAATCACCTCGCTATCAGGTTTTAAGTATTCGCCAAAGTGCATATAAGCAACAAATTCATTGACCACTAACTTTTGTCCAATAAACGAACCGGCAATCGTCGCTTCATGCCAGAGTATACCAATCAAATAGGCAATTGGCGCAAAGATCCAACCTAAGATCAATTCTAATGATAAGCCTGGTATATAGATCCAACCTCCAACCACCGCCAAAATGCCATTAAGCAAAGCGATTAATGCAACAAATGCCAGCAACATCGCACCGACATTTAAAGCAAGTTGCATACCGGAAGAGGCACCGGCGGCGGCGGCATCAATAATGTTAACTGGCCGCTCTTCGCCACTCGCCACACTGACCATATTAACAGCATCATGGGTTTTCTCTGTTTCCGGTACCATCAATTTGGCAAATAACAATCCCCCTGGTGCCGCCATAAAAGATGCTGCGATCAGATATTCCATTGGCACCCCCATTTGCGCATAGCCGGCCAATACTGAGCCAGCAACGGAAGCTAATCCACCACACATAACAGCAAATAGTTCAGAGTTAGTCATTGTGGCAATATAGGGTCTGACAACTAAAGGCGCCTCTGTATGGCCGACAAAAATATTAGCGGTTGCCGATAACGACTCGGTGCGTGAGGTACCTAATATCCATTGCAAAAGTCCACCTAATATTTTGATAAAAAACTGCATAATACCAAGATAATAAAGGACGGCGATTAATGAGGAGAAGAAAACAATGACCGGTAAAACACGTAAGGCAAAAATAAAACCACTACCGCCAAACAGTTCAAACATTTTATTGGAGACCAAACCACCAAAGATAAAATCCATGCCAACTTGTCCATAACCAATCACATTAGAGACTGCATCAGATACAGTTTCCAAAGTACGGCGGCCAGCTGGAACATAGAGAACAAATGCTCCCATAGTCATTTGAATAATAAAAGCACCAAATACGGTACGGAATTTAATTGCTCGACGGTTACTGGAAAAAATGATAGCGATAAAAATCAATACTACCATCCCTAGCAGGCTCATAATGAGTTGCATGAATAATATCCCTGTGTATTTTATTTCAAATGAAAAATTTCTATTGTTTAAAGAATAAACTGTCAGTTTAATGCGCAGACATTATAACGATTTCACATTAATAACTCGCAGTCCGTATCACAAATAATCATAACGAAAAATCACGAAAAAATAAATTTTGCGACACATATCACTTACGAAAAGCGATATTGCCAGCAAAAATTATATAAATAGACACATAATTATAATTAAATAATTTATTAGTATGATTAATTAACTCATATTATGTCTGCCTTTTTTGATATTAAATAGTTGCAAACTATTATTATAAAGCTGCCCTGCAATTTCTTCTGTTGACTCTTGCCGAAGGTTACATAGTGCTTCAAAAACCAAACGTATTCTTTCCGGACGATTAATCTGCCCCTGAAATCCGGCTAATGGCATATCAGGCGCATCAGTTTCAAGTACTAATGACCTTAGCGGCAATTGCGCAACTACGGCCCGCGTTTTCTTAGCTCGCTCATAGGTGATTACACCACCAATACCGATAAAATAACCTAACTGGATAAAAGCATTTGCTTGCGATAAACTGCCCGAAAATCCATGAATAACTCCCTTTTTTGGCACATCAAATCGTCTTAATAAAGCAGCTAGCTGATCATGGCTTTTACGCGAATGTAGAATAACCGGTAACTCATATTGTTTAGCCAACTTTAATTGCTGGATCAGCAATGTTTGTTGTTGCTTAACCACAGCATTAGTAACAAAATAATCTAAGCCTATTTCACCAATAGCAACACATTTATTGCTGTTTTGCTGCAGTAATGCCACTAATTCAGTAAAATGCTCGGGTAAATAATTGGCAATATACAAAGGATGAAAGCCTAATGCAGCATATAAATGCGGATGTTGCTGTGCCAGTAAATATACTCGCTCTAAATTCTCAATACCCACTGACGGGATAATGATATCGGTCACGCCAACTTTTGCAGCATGCAAAAAGCTATCTTCAATATCATGGATAAAAGGAGGAAAATCAAAATGACAATGAGTGTCAACGAACATCAATGACTAATCCTTCATCACCTGATTTAGGGTCTTCATCTTGTTGATTCGAAATCACATCAGCTGACAAAGATGCTGAATTAACCACTTGATTATTTTCAATAGAATACGGGTAAGATACTAAATCATTAGCAGCAAAATAGTCACTTAAGCTAGTTAAAAAATAGCGGCCACATTGACGTCCAATATGATAATCACTATTTAAATTTGCAGCACGGCTACCTAATGCACAACTCATTAAAGGTTTCGGTGGATAAATTTCAAAAATTTGGATACCTGGCGGTGGCGCAGCAATAAATTTCTGGGTCTGTTGATAGCTTTTAATATGTACTTTGATCATCTTAGCCATCCGCCGTATATTGCGGTGTTCCAACCAGCGGGTCATCCTTTTTAACCATTCGGAGGTATAATAAATTCCCGAAGGAACTGTTCTAATCACTACAATTGTTTTTGCGCCACGGCGATAAGCTTCCTCAACAGGAATTGAAGCCGTTATACCACCATCATGATAAAGCTGGCCATTAAATACCGCCCCCTGGCGATAAAATCCGGGAATAGCACTTGACGCCCGAATAATATCTAACCAGCTATCTTGCGTGGGTTGAAAATATACCGGACTAAAATCTTCATAGCGACATGCACTAATTAAAAATTGACGTCCGCTATTTAAGCAAGACAATCCTTTAGAGAAATCAAGAGGTAATTCACGGGAAGTGATATCAATTAGCCAATCTAAATCAATCATATGGCCACCACGAATAAAACGTAATGGACTAAAAAACTGAGATTTAGTGGTATAATCAGTAATCACTTTACGGGCATAACCGCGTTGTTGACAAAGATAGGCCGATAAATTTTGCGCGCCGGCCGATGTCCCTACCATAATATCAAATGGATTGAAGCCAACACGGAGAAATTCATCCAATACACCTGCGGTAAAAATACCGCGCTGCCCACCCCCCTCACAGACTAATGCTATTTTGCCAAGAGCAGATGCATTATCGTCTAAGGTTAAAGGTTCAATATTCCCCAATGTGATTGGTATATATCTTCCCATATTGCTTTCCCCCTAAAACTGATAGTAGACCCTTAAAATGCAATCTGCTATTCAATATCTACTATTGTGTTTAATCCTGATATTTTTATCGCCTTAAAAGTTTGGGAGAAATAAATACAACAACTAAAAAAGTCATACCCCCCACTAATAACAAGTGAGGGTAATATAATAAAAAATCAATATGCAATTCATTAATGCTCACGGGTTTTACAGAACCGAATTTCAGGATATCGCTCGCTGGTTAGATTAAGATTTACCATCGTTGGCGCAATATAACTGAGGTTGTCACCACCATCTAAAGCTAGATTCTGTTCATTTTTCCGTTTGAATTCTTCTAATTTTTTCACATCATCACATTCGATCCAGCGTGCGGTTGACACATTTACCAGCTCATAAATAGCTTCAACGTTGTATTCACTCTTCAAACGTGCCACCACCACATCAAACTGAAGCACTCCTACAGCACCAACAATAAGATCATTATTGGCTAAAGGACGAAATACCTGGACAGCACCCTCTTCGGATAACTGAACTAACCCTTTAAGTAACTGTTTTTGTTTTAACGGATCACGTAAACGAATCCGTTTGAAGAGTTCGGGCGCAAAATTGGGAATACCGGTAAATTTTAACGCTTCTCCCTGGGTAAAGGTATCACCGATCTGAATAGTGCCATGATTGTGCAGGCCGATAATATCACCTGGAAACGCTTCTTCAACATGGGAGCGATCTCCCGCCATAAAAGTGAGTGCGTCTGAAATGACTACCTCTTTTTTGTTTCGTACCTGATAAAGTTTCATACCTTTTTGATAGCTACCAGACACAATGCGTAAAAAAGCCACCCGATCACGATGTTTTGGATCCATGTTAGCTTGTATTTTAAATACAAAACCCGAAAATTTCTCTTCTTGCGCATTAACAATACGACTATCAGCCTGGCGCGGCATCGGTGTTGGAGCCCAATTGACCAAACCATCTAACATATGATCAACACCAAAATTGCCCAAAGCGGTACCAAAAAAGACCGGTGTTAACTTGCCTTGCAAAAAAGCGTCTAAATTAAATTCATGAGAAGCCCCTTTTACTAACTCAAGCTCTTCACGTAGCTGAGCAGCAAAGTCATCACCAATGATTTTGTCCAATTCGGTATTATTTAATCCTTTAATAATAACGACTTCTTGAATAGTATGCCCTTGTCCACTTTGGTATAAAATGGTCTCATCACGGTAAAGATGATAAACGCCTTTAAATAACTTACCACAACCAACTGGCCATGTAATCGGGCTACAAGCAATACTTAATTCACTTTCAACCTCATCCATTAATTCCATTGGATCGCGAATATCACGATCTAATTTATTCATAAAGGTTAAAATAGGCGTATCACGCAGCCGGGTCACTTCCATCAATTTACGCGTACGATCTTCAACACCTTTAGCCGCATCAATGACCATCAAACAACAATCGACCGCCGTTAAAGTACGATAGGTATCTTCTGAAAAATCCTCATGTCCTGGCGTATCAAGCAAATTAATCAAACAATCCTGATAAGGAAATTGCATTACCGAAGTGGTAATCGAAATTCCCCGCTGCTTTTCCATTTCCATCCAGTCAGATTTTGCATGTTGATTCGAACCACGACCTTTCACTGTGCCTGCTTTTTGAATAGCTTGACCAAACAACAGCACTTTTTCTGTGATCGTGGTTTTCCCTGCATCAGGGTGAGAAATAATAGCAAAGGTTCTCCGTTGTGCTATTTTCTGACAAAAACTATTCTCTTTCATTATAACTACCCAGCACACACATCGTGATGTATAAAAATTGGCAAAAATTCTACACTGACAAAACCATTTTGAAAACAATTACCGACTAACTAAAAAATATTTTTTAGTTAGTCAGCGAAATTAAATATAAAAAAGATCAAAAAACTTATTTTTAGCCAGAAATAATTTATTTAATTAAAATACATCTTATCTTATAAATTTTGATCGATATAGGTATATATCCATACATACTAGAATAAATAGAGCTATAAATAAAAACTGGCTTTACAAAATAGGTTAAATATCAACATATTATTCTTATAAGATAGACGATTTATATTTAAAATATAACTTATAAAATAAGCGACTAATAATTTTATTACAATTGACTATTTTTTATTTTCACTGCATAAAATATTATAAACCTTTTTTTGCTAACATCTGTGCATGATTGACATAAATACTGGGTATATCATATTGATTTGAAACGACGCCAGCAATTTGGTTAACGATATCCAGATGATCCATATCATAATCATCACAGATTAATTTGCCTAATCGCATACTATAACGCCCAACAAGCCCATCATTTTCTTTTTCTCTAGAAAAAAAACTACTTAATTGCAACAATGAAGTATGACTAACATCAAATGCATTTATTCCCGAATTAATTAATGATTTTTTAATAAAACTACCGAATGAATAATAATGCACGCCATTAACAACTTCATCACCTTCACCTCGCCATTCTTTTGGCAAACCTTGTGGATATTTTTTATTAAATTCATTGACGACCTCTGTTGTCAATGAATTTAATGCTTCAACACCATCTTGCGGTTTTAATGTGCCTGAGGATATTAAAGAAATAAATGTGAAAAATATTTCAGCAGCGGTAACAACCACTGTTTCGGTTAATTTACCTGGTATCAATACTTTTCTAACAAGATCCGCTATTTCAGAACCATGATTAACACCATTCATCGAGGTTACTGAAGCAATACTGGCTGAATAGTTGGCAGCAACATAGCGTGCGAATAAAGCACCTTGACTATGAGCAATCAAGTTCACTTTCTCACAACCGATGTTTCGCTTGAGTTCCTCGATGTAGAGCCATAATTGCTCTCCATTTACTTCATTTGAATTAACGCCAGACAATATCGGTGAAAAGACATTATAGCCCTGTTTTTTCAATCGATTTTCAATAGCAAAAAAACATGGATAGCCAGCTATCTTATCAAAACCAAATAATCCGTGAACTAAAATAATAGGATATTTTGTCGGCATAATTTCTCCCTAGTAAGTTTATTAAATATTAAAAACAAATCCGACTACTTTAATAAGTAGTCATTAATTATAAAGTTGAGATTTTCACAATGGGATAATTGAAACTGATAAAAGGTAAACAAAAAAATATTATATAACAAGTAACTTAAATTCACTGATATAACAATTTCAATTGATTAATTTTCTGATAAATAAATTAATATCATTTATCTTTAGTAAAGTGAATAATATAAAAATGCCATCAATAAAGATGGCATGGGAAAATTTTGCTAATAAAAATCCGCTAATTTAATAATAATAAACAAGATAAATCATCACCAAAATTAAGTTTATCAATTAATTCATCCAGCTGCTGGCGTAAATTATTGGAGTGTTGAGTAACGGTCGAATAATGACAAAACATTAATTGAATACTTTCCATCGATACCTCAATATCATAAGCTGATTGAACCGACAGTAATGTTTTGATATAAAAATAATCAGTAAAACAATAATAAAGTGATCGTAAACTCTGCTTCAAATTATATAAGCCAAATTTTTCGTCATATATTCGATAAAGAAAATAGTTTTTCAGTACCTGCGGTTCAGCTAGACAACTGGTTGATAAGACCTTTTGCCATTCATCATCCAATTTTTTCCAATTAGCTAGCATATCCTCATTGAGTGATTCTGACTCTAAACCAAAAAAGTGCATGGTATTGGTAAAAGCCGGTAATAAATAATGTTTAGAGCGATCTGTAGTAGTAAAAAAACGTAGCATAATGAGTAATAAAGAAAACTTTAATTGATGCCTGGCTGTAGATGTTACTTGTTTTCTTTGTTGATATATTTCACCGTTAGTTAATTTTTCCACTAACGACATAAATATATTTTCTACTTGGCTATAATTGGCCTCTACTTGATAATCAATTGATTGTAAAAAAACCATAAATTGAGCAAGTGCATAGAGATTATCCTCAATAAATGGGCTATCTGCCATAATCAAATGACGACAAAATAGTTGTATAACCTGATGTTCTTGCGTGACGGCTATACTCTGATCAATCACGCGTTTTTCAGTAATTTTAACATTTTCAATCACTGTGTTTTCTTCATATTTCATCGAATCTGGTTGAAATAACACTAAACGAACCACTTCAGGGCAAGAAAAACTTAAGGAATGTTGCGTATAGCCATCCAGTTGGGTTTTTGATCGTGGATAAGTCTGGCAAGTATGACTTAATGCGCTAGGGCCTAATGTTTTATAAATCCCACACAATTTATCATGCCCAAAAAAGGGACAATTTCCTTCTTCATTCATTGAGATATAAGAATAATTGTTAGTACCACTACCATTAGGATATTTAATTAGATGTTTATCTGTGATCTCTTTGATTTCAATTTGGTGCGCGGTTTTATATTTTTTATGCGTCTTTTTATCAACATTAATCGTCCAGCCACGGCAACAATGAGATAGACACTGATCACCAATGCATTTAAATTTTTTATAAAAAAGTGGGATAATTTCTCTATGTTGTTTCATTACAAATAGACTCTATTAAGCTAATATTGACACGCAAATTACCACTTAATAGCGCCTATCAATGGTACTATTATCGAATATAAACCATTTTTTTTAACTTAATTGAGGTATTTCTAATTTATATAGCAGGCAAAATAGTTAACGCCATAACCACTGCATCTTCCCGTTTTTTTGCCGCTGGATAATAATTTTTTCTTATTGTGACAATATGAAAACCCAATTTTTCATATAGGTGAATTGCCACATAATTTGATTGCCTGACTTCCAACCACAAAGTTTGAATATTTTTAGTTGCCAAACGATCGATCAAATAGCTTAATAAATACTTACCACAACCTTGACCTTGATAATCAGGATGAATAGCAATATTAAATAGTGTTGCTTCATCAAGTAGATATTGTGTGATGGCGAAACCAATTAGTCGATTTTCCGCACTGATTTTTAAATTAATATATTGCTTTCCTTGATTACTGTAAAAAACTTTTTCACTCCAGGGAAAAGCATGACTCATTTTTTCAATCGCAAAAGCAGAGGTTAAATCAATTTGTTCTAAATTCGAAATTATTTTCATACTGGCATATTTGCGCCCATAAAGCGCGTTTTGACTGAGGATTAAAATAAATCTCTTCCAAAGGTAAAGTATGGATGACCCATTTTTTTGAACTAACAGCTAATTGCTTGCCTAGGATCCAACAAGGCCAATAAACTTCTTTCGGTAACAGTGATACCTCTTTCGTTAATAGACAACATACCTGACAACTGTCTATCTGCATCGCTCGTAAAATATCTTTGACCAAAAGGTTGTCTAAATCAATGCGCTCATTAGCGATGATAACTAATTGGGTAGAATCAGGAATAGACACGGCATGTTCACCACGCAATACCGTAGGATTGCGTAATGTCCATTGCACAATTCCCATATGTTTCAGTAATTGATCTCTAACCGTCATCGAACTACTCCCCGACACAATATAGCTTGCACCTTATCAAACAGAGCTAGATAAATCAAAATAATAACATTGCAAGACACAGTAATATAAGCACAATTACTGTTCCTCGCTAGTGGTAATTTATTTGCTAAATTTAGACCGTAATTAAATAGGGAGAATGTACAACTTATTAAATTATTAAGGAACAACATGATCACCAAATATTAGACAACAAGTAACCATTGGATTGAAATTCAATAATAGTGATACAATCGTAATAACAAGTTCATATCGCACAAATTTATCAAAATTACCGATTTTATGAGCGATCTTTTTTTGCGCCACGCGGCGAATTTTTTCCTTTTATAGTTGATAAAAGGAAACTTAATCTACTATAGGAGCCAACATTTATGTCTTCACTGACGCCCGCTAGTGAAGTGATTTTACGCCATGATGAATATTTTATTGGCCGTCGTATTTTAATCGCTGGTAACTTACAAGATAATATTAGCTCAGAAATTAACGCTGAAATTTTACATATTTTAACCAATCAATATCACTACTGGTTATCATTTAACAAAGCACTAGGCGAAAATGCCCATTATGACTTAACATTAGAAAAAACAGTGGCAGCACAATGTAATATTCTGATCTACTTTTGGCCCAAAAACAAACAAGAAGCCAATTTTCAACTCCATAATATATGTTCAGTTCTACCGATAGGTAGTGAAATTTTTATTGTTGGTGAAAATCGCAGTGGTGTAAATAGCGTCGATAAAATTCTAAAAGAAATAGGTTGTGTACGCAAAATTGATGCAGCGCGGCGCTGTAGCCTCTATTATTGCCAGCTAGAAAAGCAACCCCAATTTCATTTAGCCGATTGGTGGAATAGTTATAAGGTCGCTGATATTACTATCAAAACCCTGCCTGGTGTATTTAGTCAACAAGCGCTGGATGCAGGTAGTCAACTACTTCTCTCTACATTCCAAACACCAATAAAAGGTAAGTTATTGGATATGGCATCAGGTTGTGGTGTGTTAAGCACGGTTATTGGCAAAAAAAACCCTAACATAAAATTAACGCTCTGTGATACTAATGCCGCAGCGATAAGATCATCTATTGAAACATTAAAAATAAATGGCTTAACTGGGCATATCTTACCAAGTGATATCTACTCGACGATTGAAGATAGTTACGACTGGATAATTTGTAACCCACCGTTCCATGATGGATTAAAAACAGATTATACTGCTGCTGAAACCATTATCAAACAGGCACCAAATTATCTAAAACCAGGGGGAAAATTTAGAATGGTTGCCAATGCCTTCTTACCTTACCCAGATTGGTTAGATAAAGCTTTTGGTCGCCATGAAATACTTGCCCAAACAGGTAAATTTAAAATTTATCAAGCCAGTAAATTTCGTTAAATCTAATACAATGAATTTTTAGCAAAATAATTAACTATCGGAATAATATTGCTATCAGTTTCGTTTTAAGTGAATGAGAGATGGGAATGGAAGTAGGTAGCAATATTTAACGACAACATTATATAGCATAAGTAAATAATTCAGTTAAGATGACAAAATACAATAAAGATAACGGTTTAAATTATCCCTAGCTCATTGGCTTCCAATTATTAATTATATATTTTTGTCACTTTCCTGATTAATTTGTTCGGCTCGGCTTTCACTTATGCCGTCTAATACATGATAAGCAATCGCACAAAAAAGCGAATTCAATCTTTTCATATCACCAAGTAAACTAACATGTAAGTTACTAGTATCTAGACTTTGCATATTTCGTTTATGTAGGCGCTCAACATGTGCATAAGCATAACGTTGATTTAATAACCGAAATCGATGTTTAGCTCTTCGCAATCGACGCGCATTATCTATGTCCCCAGATACAAATACCGACATCGCTAAACTCAAATTATTCTGTAATCGTTCCATTAGCGTATTTAGCTCTTTAGTACCTTCAGGTGAGAAAAAATATTGCTTGCCAAATATTTTTTTGACCACTTCAGTTGCCATACGATTAATGATGGTGGCTGATTGCTGTAAATTCAAAGCGGTATCAATAATTTCTGCCCAGCGCCGAGAATCGGCGTCCCCTAATTCATTTTGCTGAATTTGAGCCAAATAGAGTTTAATACTACTATGTAGCATATCGATCTCTTCTTCCAGGTGAGCAATATAACGCCTCTGTATTTTATTACCATTTAGAACTTCAGCCAAACGTTGAACCATTTGCTCAACGATATCTCCCATGCGCAGTGTTTCTCTTACCCATTAGCAATGGCTAATGAAGGTGTTTCCAACGCTGCTTTGTCCAAATAACGGGGGGAAAAAATCTCAACCTCTACAGACGAAATGGGGATAAGACGTTGACATAAACCCGACATCAATTTGACAAATGGCAACATCATTAAGCAGCGCAGTAAATTATAAAACACATGAAAATAGATCACGATTTCAGACGGATTAAAATTATAATTATCTATCCAATCGGCTAACTGTTTAATCCAGGGTAAAACCACTATTGCGCCAATGAGTTTGAATAACAAACTGCCTAAAGCTACCTGCCGTGCTGATCCGCTTTGCCGACTACTGCCAATCATAGCTAATAAACCACTACCGATATTTGAACCAATAACAATCGATAGGCTAATATAAAGCGGAACGAGTCCTGCCATACTTAACGTTGCTGTTAACAAAACCGCCGCCAAACTAGAATAGGTGAGCATAGCAAATACAGCACCGACGAATACTGCTAAGATAATATCACCTTGTAATGAAGTAAAAATTGCTTGGATAGCGGATGCATGAGTAATCAGCGTTGCTGAACTAACAATAAGCTGTAAAGCTAATAAAATGAGTCCTAGGCCTATCGCAGCTCGCCCTAATTGACCAACCCGATTTTTTTTCTCGCTAAGAAAAGTAATCACACCAAACAAAATCAATAGGGGTGATAACCATGCCAAATCAAAAGTTAACACCCGAGCCATCATTGCGGTACCGACGTCTGCACCCAACATAATAACCATAGCTGGTGTGATAGAAATTAAACCTTGTGTTACAAATGAAGTAACCAATAGTGCCGTCGCATTACTACTTTGAACTAAAGCAGTAACAGCAATACCCGCTAAAAATGCGCGCGATTTTTTACCGATACTTTGGCCTAATATTCGGCGTAGATCGGTACCGAAAACCCGCATAACACCAGTTCGGACAATATACGTGCCCCACACCAATAAAGCCACAGATGATAATAATTCAAGTAATGTTAACATTAATTATCCATGCTATTTTTCTATAACTCATTATATTAATATTGCCTCTTCTATATTAGCATTTACCACCATTTTATCGCTTTATTTAAATTATTTACTAGAAAATGTTATTTTTTATTTTAAAAAAAAATAATATCAATTTTCTTTTAACGCGAATACAAAAAATTACCACTGCTTGTTTAAACAAACAGTGGCAAACATTATCCATTACTTGGGAAATTTATTTAATATCCATAGAATATTTCATTATAAAGAAAAAAACAATTTGATCTATTAAACCCATCACATTTGTCGAGTAAGAACTGTAAACGCTGGTATAGTTTAATTACAATATCACTCGCTTATTTCTCAATATAATAATGAGTCTAGTGCTATTTTCTCATTAGCAAAAATTTTTTTTAACTATCATTACGATTGATATTTAAGCAACGATTTTAGTTTTAAATAACGCCGACTCAGTCGCCATTTTAATTTTAAAGTTGTCGCATTTTGCCAAGTAATTTGCCAGTATCCCTCGTCAAAAAAACGCTTAACCATCTCATATTTAATTTTTGGTGATTCAATTGCTTGAATAGACAATACAACACCAAAGCCTTCCTTTCCTATCTGCCACCAACAAGCGGGAGTTTGATTTACCGCATTAGGATATTTTTTATAAATATCCATTAACATATCAATAATTTTTAAATAAGTATTAACCTTACGCACGCGTAAAGCATCGCCACATAATGAATGAGAAACTGATTTATTATGAATAAAATAATCATAATAAGATTCATTAATAAACTGCACGCGTTTTGCATTAAGCAATATTTCTGTTGTCCAAGGAATATCTTGATGATGTAGTTGCGGTTCAAACTGATACTGATGTTCACGAATAAAACTTAACTTATAAATATTAAGCCAAGTAACGTGTAAAAACTTACCTGAACTTAAACCTTTTTGTAACCATTCAGTTCCTAAAATTATGTCAGTCGATGGAACCTTTTTTAAAGGAAAAATTAATTTAGAGGGTGAGCCATCCATATAAACATAAGTACCATTACACATAGCAACATCCAAATTACCCAACTTTGCCAACGTTAATAAACGGTTATACATCCCTAAATGAATGATATCGTCAATATCAGGAAAAGTTATATATTTACCTGTCGCCATATTCATTCCTACATTTCGCGCGACAGATACCCCGAGATTTTGCTGATGTAAAATTTTAGTATTTGGGAAGCGCTCTCTACATTCCTCTAATAATAAAGCGCTATTATCCGTTGAACCATCATTGACTAAAATAAGCTCCCAATTTTCTAGTTTTTGTTGCTCAAGGCAATTAAAAAATTTTGGTAAGAATGGTTCGCCATTAAATACAGCAACAACAATACTTAGCATCGGTTCAGCTAACATATGTTTACCTTAATCACTATCCTTTTATTGCGGTTATTTAATTTTATATCAAATATTCAATAGATAAATGTTTAGGCACTCAATTTTGTAAAAAAAATAGAATAATAATATTACTAATATCAAATAAATATACCATAAGATAATTTTAATAATTAATTATCTATTAATGTAAATATTAAAGTTAATATAAATTATGATTATCAGAATATATATCAAAACTCAATTCATATATATTAATTATATAATCTATTAGTGTAGATATACAGGGAATAGATAAGCGTTATAAAATCAAACAATAAAACGTCAAAAAGCCACCCTTAGGTGGCTTTCTTAACATAATTAAAGTTTGGCAGCTCCCTACTCTCACATGGGGAGACCCCACACTACCATCGGCGCTACGGCATTTCACTTCTGAGTTCGGCAT
>UCOL01001017.1:0-44808 GCA_900474335.1 Ormyrus nitidulus
TGTATGTCCGTATCTGCGAACGTGGCATTAGAGGTATTTTTGGCTTTCGGCTAAGTTATAAGTTGCTCTTATTTAAATCTGAAATTTTTAGAATTTTCTATTTATTTATTCTACTCGTTTTAATTAAAAAAAAAAGAATTTTTTATAAAACGTAGAATTCTTTGTATATTAAATTATACATAAGCAAGTATAAGTTTCTCTGCCATATAAATTTTTTTCATTCGTTTATTTATTAAGTTTATTTTTTATACTATATATATTGTGTAATGGTTTAATAGACTTTTGTAACAGGAGCTCACTCCCGCAAGCGGTCAAACCGAGCGAGACTAACTCGCAGTATCGCCGATAGGTGGCGACCGGCAACCTGCAAGAAAAGTAGCCCCTGTAGATGCATAAGTGGACCGTCTCCGGCCGAGCCAAAGCACCCACTTTTCTGGAGTATTAGACTATATAATACACTCCAACCCCCGATACCATTCTGACAACAAAGCACCTGCGAGAGCCGCAGCTTCTTCAATTAGAGGCATAAACATAACCGGGGCTTCGTCAACTTTTGTGGCTGCCATTGTTCTTGCCCTATTTCCTGGTTTGCAGGGGCCGATAGATCCGCTGGTGGCCAGGACCTTGTCCTAGTCTTACATTATTTTTATAGCAAAATCCAATATTATTATAACGACTTGATCGCCGCGGCGTCGTGTCGCAATAATGCTCGCCGTGATTAATGGCTCGAATGAAAGAGTCTCTCTCGGTATCCAAAATTAATCTTACCCTCTCATAATTCGCGAGTTAAGCGCGAGAATATCCCCTCGCGGCGGGGACGGCTCATTAATTACCCGCTTCACCCCCCTCTCCCCCCCCCCTTTGTTTATTCAATCCGCTTCTCGGAAAGTGCGTCGATCCGCGAGTGAGAGAGAAAGAGGCAAAAGTGTATAAAACAATGCCGCCGCCCAGCAGGAGGCGCGACAAGTACGAAATTGATGAACTCGTTCGCTCGACGCCGGGCCCCGGGAAAAAATTCGCGCGCCGCGGATTTATGAACGCGAAGTCGCGCGGGGCCTCGTTAACTCGGGGCTTGATCGAGGATGAGTTTTAGGCCGGTTTACGGGCCCGATTGTAAATTCGCTCTCGTTACTTTCGGGTAATAAACGTCGGAATCCTTCAGGGATTACGGCTAAATTTTCGGTTCAACGGAGCTTTTTCGTGACGGTGATCCTTTTTTCACCTCCCGAGCTGCTCTCCGGAATATTCGGCCCGATTGGCGAGTTTAAAAGGCCCTTTCCGAGATCGGCGTCAACCCGAACTCCGCGAGAAAGTTCGAAAAGCCCGATGAATCGCTCGGCGATCGCGGATCCCCGTAACCTCTCCTCGGGAAAAGAAGACGCTCCAGAAAGAGAAGAAACAGAGGCGACACAGACACACACACAAACACACACGACGCGGCGTCGGTCAGCGCGAATAAATCTTCCTCGTTAAAAGGACGCATTACACAGGCGAGACTGGTATTTGACCTTTCTCGTATGTATGCACGCGCACAAGTACGCCCTCTCTCTCTCTTGCCACCATTACCCGGAGGCCCTCCGCATTCTCGCGCCGTTTCTCTTTCCTCTCCCGCCGCCTCCTTTATTTTCTCGGCGTCCTTGGGGCCCCGAGTGGGCTCACTCCGCAGATATATCCTCCCCGAGAGAGAGAGAGAGAGAGAGAGGGAGAGAGAGCGCAAGTAGGTAGCACCGCGCTCCTCCCTCTCTCTTTTCTCGGCTGCTGCCGCTGCTGCTTGCTGCCGCTGCATTGTTTTTGCGCAGCAGAGCTTTGTTCCCGGGCGACGAGACGAGATGCGCGAAGCGAGCGAGAGGTTGTGTTGGGAACCGAGAGGGAGTTCGGCCTGTTTTCACTTTCCGAGACGACGACCGGCTGGGAAATGCGCCGGGCGGAGAAACGAGAACGGTTTCCCTTTTCTGCGGTAATTAGGATGCAGAGGCGTCGGTGAATTGGATGTATTATTTTAAGCAAACTACCGTAAAGGACTTCGAAAAAAATTGTTTAAATAATAGTTAAATAAATAAATGTAAAGCAGCAAATTAATAATTTACCTTTTTTCGTGGAAATGTAGGCGAATCGTCCTACATTTTAGCGCGCTTGTTATTAAGAATTGACAAACTCGTTGTTAAACTATGCTCCATTGAACATTGACGTCAGCAGTAAGGTACCTGTCATTTTGTCGTTTAAGCAAAAACTATTTTTAGAAATTATCGCAACATTAAAGAAACGCTTTATTACAGGCGATTAAAGAAAGATTTACCGTCGCAGATTGGAAACTAGTTCCGATGCGAGCCTGCCGGTTCGCGGATAGCACAAACTGCGCTCGAATCGATCAAAGCCCGATAAAAGCGTGTACACGATAAATCCAGAGTCCTAACCACCGCTCATTAAACTTATTAAATATCAATTTGGGCGACGCATTGACAAACAAGCACAACGATCGGGAAATTAAAGGAAATTAATATTTTACGGCCGCTTAAAGCCGAGTCTTTTACGTAACGAGAGCCAAATTCGCGAGAAAAAGCAGCATTTTTAGCTTATGTAAGCAGAATACTGTTCGAACCGAAAACTGCCCCGGCAAAAAAAGCTCGGCCGCGAATTAGCCGCGTTATAAATCATAGAGAGCAAACCTCCTTCGAGTATGTCGAAACTACAGAATTCCACGGCGGCAAATCACTTACTCCTCGCGCATAATTGATACTTTTAATGACAGGCCGAGAGCGCGCCGCGGCTTAAATAACTTCTTTCGCTCGAGCATTGTTGTCCGAGCGGCGCGCGCAAATCCGCGCTCGAAAATGCAAATCGCGCGCCGCGACCCTTTTTGCGCTCCTCCGCGCGGCCGGAAAGCGAAGGAACGCGGCCCGACTCCTTTCCAGGAATCGGTGGAAATTTTGCGCTCGATTTTCAGTAAAAACTGGTCTCTTGCGCGGGGCGCTGATTCCTATGCATTTTCCGGAGGATTAACAAATGACTGGTCTTGAGAGCGGCTAAAACGCCCATTTGAGAAATCGGATCGATCGTTCTTGCCTCGCCGCGAAATCTATCTTTAAATGTGGCTCGCTTTTTTACCCCCCGTTTCTCTCAAAATGTCTTATTAGCCGACTAATTATTCGGCTTTTGGAGCGCGGAATTCAGCGCTTTTTTGAAATCCCGCAATTTTCGGAGAATTCCAGAACACGGAAATTAATAAGTATACTCTCGAAACAAATAAAAAAAATAATACAACTAATAACGAGCAAACGACATCATATTGCACCAAAAGCTATCCCGCGAAAAACAAAACCTCCCGTCGAACAACAATAAAAAAAAACTCCCCCGATTAGGCCACTATCGAGCGGCGCAGCGAAAAATACAGCGGGGGCCGGCTAATTCCGCCGATTTACGATCGCATTTCAGCGCGACGAAAGTTCCGCGCGCAATTATACTCGCCATCGCCGCTAATCGGAGCCGCGTCGGCCGGCGAAAGTCCGCGCGTTATGTCACGTTTTCACCGCGCGGCCGGAATGCATGCGAATTTCTCAATTATGTCATTTTCAGAGGTCGCACGGACGAGGAGGATCGGCGGCGTTACGACGGCCGACGAGTTTTATTATTCTTTCTAATGAAAATCGCAGGTGCCTCCGGGCCGCTCTTACGTGGCGGCTGGAAGACGCGGGGCGTCTGTTATTGCCTGCCAATTATACGTGACGGACGCGATGAGAGGCTCGTTTGGGGCTGCCTTTTTAGGAAGGATCGTTGCTGGGTTAGGAATTGAGTTTGGGACGCTTTTGGAGCGTATAGTTTCTCGGGAGGTAATTGTTTATTTTTGAGAGACTTTTTTGTAAATCGACTGTTGCGTCAGGGTTCGAGTCGCGAATTGGAAAAAAGTTTTAATAGAAATTGAAAATTAGCTGTATTAATTATGTTGTTTAATCGATCTTTCGATGCGTGCAGTGATTACCTGCTTTTGAAATAACCATAGACTTATTAAAAGAATATCGTGTATAAGGTAGTAGAAAAACCGTGCCAGATTTTTGCATCGTTTGTGCCACAAATTAATCGAAAGTTTTGCGTAATTATTGTATCAAAGTAATACCAGGTTCAAAAAATCGAAAATTTATAGGCTGCCGCCGTTAGCAATTTTCCATTAATTATTACCGTAAAAATTATGTTTTTAATATATATAAAAGGCGAGAGTCGACAGATAACGATTAAAAAATGAATAATAAATCCTGGCAAAATTACTGAAAGAACGTATCAATCACCTTTTAGAAATTTCAATTTTTTTCTCGAAAACAGTTCGTGCCTGGCAGTTATTTTGCGCCGCGCTTTCGATCGCTGCATGTCGCGGGACAAATTGTGTATATCGAATGAAATACATCACGAACTTGTATAAGGAATAATCGTGTTCAAAACTTTTTGTCATCCGACTCTTGTAATCTCAACCTGACCCAATTACCTTGAAATTCCGCAACGAAAGACACGCAATGCAGCTTTTGTTTTATAACAAAAAAAGGGAGATTTCTAATTATTACGCAAGCAATGAAAGGCTCTCGAGAAATCCGATCTTATCTGAGAGAATCAAAAGTTTGATCTCTGCTAATGATAGTAATTTCATTTCGAACGCATATCATTGAGCATTTGTGTCTCTTAAACTCGCCAATAATCTATCGTTCAAATGCGGGTGCAAATTTAGTTGCTTTAAAAGCAGCAGATTTACAAAATTTATAAACGCATCGGAAAAATGTCTGCGATGCGAAATCCAGATCGAAGCGCAGAACGGCAAAGTGTGTATATCGTTTGGAGTTTCACAACGTACAATGATTCGAGCCACGAAAAGTTTCTAGTCACGGATCGGTCGTGTCTTATCTCCTAATCTAATATATCTAGATATGTATCGAAAAAAAATCTGCTCCTTTAATGACCGAACTTTTATTTTATGTAATTCTCGATCCGAGGCATTCCTTTGCCCCCGAAAGCCATTGTCTGATACAATAAAAGAAATCACCAAGTCGTTTTCTAAACTTAATTGGAAGATCAAGGTTAGATATAGATGCTTTGAAATCGTGCACGTTTTCTTTAAATATAAGTGTACCGTATTTTACGTAATAAACGTGAAAAATTGAAAGTATCCGAAAAACTATTTAAATATTTCTTCCTCGCCACTTACACTCTGCCCTCTGCAAACCTTACAAAGCAGCCTTCGAACGACAATTCGCACAGCTCGAACTTCCTCAACCTTCGGCTCTCCAAGCGTCCTTTCTCCTCCGTACACGCGATCGAACGAAAAAAAAAAAAACAACACGCCGCACAACGCCCAGACAAACATAATACCGCGAAAAGGAAAGCAGAGCATTTCACTTTTCGAAAATGCGGCGCACGCCGGTTGCGTAACTCGGTGGTCTGCTTCCTTTTTTTTCGCCTCGTTTCGTCGGGCTTTTGGATTGTTTTCGAGAAACGGAGACCTTTTTTCGTGCTATAAACGATGGTCTAATTTGTAACGGCGCTCTTCAGCGGGGCAGCTTAGCTTTAGGCGGAGAGCAGTTCATCGCGACGAGGTATATTCAACTTGTCAGTTTTGATTAAAAGTCAGGCCCGAACGTTCGCTCCGCACTCTAAATAAAAGTGAAAGGTCCTCGATTTTCCCGCGTCGTCCTCCCGCTTTTGCAGAAACGACCGTTCAAAAAAAAACCCCGAGACGTGACGCGCAAACCCAAAAGGCATATCAAACTCGGGAGGGCGTCGCCCTTCTAAAAGCGGCTCACGAACGAAAACGCGATATGCCTTACCCACACACATACACGCAAGTCGCCGAGGTGAAAACGTGACGGAATGCGGAGCCGAGCCGGGACGCATCTCCCGCGAGGGTCTCTCGCGAAAAAAAAAACTTTCCTCGCTGCGGCGCGGCGATCGGAGCGGAAGGTATATGTGTGTAAGTCCAGTTTACAGCGCGACTCGGAGTCCGGTAATGCGGGCTTATCTAGTCGGATCCTAAGTCGCGCGAGGTGAGTAATTGTGCTTTATGTCCATCGGCGAGAGGGTCGCCCTGTAATTCAGAGGATGAGAGGGAGCGGACGTTTAGGAGCTGATTTAATCCGCGACGGAGGGTTGATGCTGATTAGAAACCTGTTTTGTTTAGAGAATTACAAGCTGTTTTAGACTTCCGTCAGTGGATTTAATTTGTGTTTAAAACAAATGGGACATCCAGGTGGACGCTTTCATTTGCAAATTTACTATTGCTCCAAGAGGAGGCCTCAAAAGTTTATCTTGCAGCAAAGTGCATCCTCACTTGCGCTCAATAATCCATCCAGTCCTGCAGCTACGTGACATCGTCGCGGAAAGCCGCGGCAACGGTCGTGTTAAACTCCCGGTGAAAAATAACTTTTTCCTCACTCGGCACTCGTCTCGGTTCTGCTCTACTTGCTCATTTTGCGCGCGGAGCTCCGCGCCGAGAGGTGGGACGTACGTCTTTGATTACCGTGACGAAACGGCGCGGCGCGTCTGCCGTAGCGGTAAACGCCGCGAGAGAGAAGAACTCGTTCGAGATAAGCTCTCTTCTCACCGGCGCTCGTCGCGCAAAAAGCGCGCATAAATTTGTCGGAGGAGCGAGACGGATTCCCGAGAGGCGCCTCGGAATGCCTGCCGGCATTTGTCACCGGCTGATCTTTTTGGAATTTGACACTTGGGGTTATACGGAGCCGACTGTTCGACGGCGCGATTAGACGGATTGAATTTAGTGCTTAATTTTGAGATGAATTGGGGTAGAAGTGCATATCTGTTGTTGCCCGGGAGAGAATGTTGGTAAAACTGGTAATTAAGTGGATCGTAAATCTTAAAATCTAACTTTCAATCTTTGGATATACCTTATTTTGAAGCTGATTCAAGGGTCGGATAAGAGGATGATTTAAACTTAATGAGATTGATCGAATGCACCTTAATTACGCGGTACCTTGATTGCGAACGCGAAGAAAATTAAGCGTGTACCATTATTGTTTCAAAATTTTTAAGTTCGTGCACTGCTATTGATTTACTGCTACAGCTAAACAACGACATTGTTATACGACTGATTTGCGAAAGTGGACCAATTCATTATCTGCATTATTGCATTAACTCGAAAATACGGTATTTCGAAAGCTAACGGATGTCGAGATATCGAATCAAGATTTTGAGCTTCGATATATCTTAAATTACTCGTTTTAAAGGTGCAATTTGAAAAAAAATTATACGTCTATTTCAGAATTTAACGAAAATTAAACAAAATTTAAATAAAAATTTTATTATTGGAATGTTTATAGTCCTAAAAAACAGAATTTTTGAAACTCCATGCAGAAAGCTCGATTTGGAGCAACGCAAAGTTGCAAGCTTAGATAAAAATGCATGGGCTAAATCAAGCTTTGTACAATTCATATTATACAAAAATGTTCAATACACGAGCAAAAAGGAGATTTTAACCTACTGGTGTTACCTTTTCACACTATGTTCGACTTTCTTTAATTCTTCAGTCATTTCTCTTATTGTATTCAGAATTATAACTAGTTGTGGCTTTTTTGATGGATTAGTTTATGGGCCCGTTTCGTTAGAATGCCTTGTTAATTTCTTGTGGCTCTTCTTTTCTTCTTCTATTTTTGCTCTGATTTCCTCGAAAATTAGCTTCAATTGTTCCGCCATTTGTTTTATTTTTTAAACTTTCAACACTTTGCATATAGGGGGGGCAACCCCTAGACGAAATACCTAATCTAGTTTTACATAAGCTCGTGCAGAGTTTTTCCTCCTCGAGAATCTTTTTCTTTATTAATATCAACGGACTGAAATTTGTTTTTTTCTGTTCTACTTCCTAAATCTCTAATCCCGAAAAACGATCCCCCGAATTTTCAATCGCATCTAAAACACCGCCAATCTTAGAGGCGAATCAGCCTCGAAACGCACCGCGAGGAGCGGCGAAAAAGCGCGCGCGCGAAATCAATCGGTTGCAAAACGCCGCGGCATTCAATGGCTCGTCGATAAATTCCAGCGCGAGGTATATCACGAAATTCTTCCCCGCGCGCGCGAGCTCTTTGCATTCACATTATTCTCCGCGCGCGCCGTCTGAGATGCCTTTTTTCGCCCGCCGATGTAATATAAAACGCGCCGAGAGAGAGAAAGAGCTTTTTTCCAGAGCGCCGGCCGCGTATCAAGATTCGAATAAATTATTGGGAAAATCGGCGGGTCGAAGCGAGAGGATAAAGTTTACCGATGAGTGTATCGCTCGAGGATATTTGTAAGGCCGGGCTAATTAACGGCTGGGTAGGACAGCTAATTTGCGAGTGCATTCCAGCGGTGCAGAGCGTTTCTTGCGAGGTTACACTTTAGATTATTTAATTTAAACGACTGTTTTCATTTTCGAGGAAGCGAAAACGTGCTAATATACGGAGCAGCGGTGCGCCGCGGGGGGAAAACGAGCGTCGGACAAAAAAAAAAGAATGAAATGGATCGTTCATTTGAATAGTTACAAAACAGCGGCTTTGCATAAGACACCATCGATAAATACCTCTCGGGGGATACGATACGCTAAAATTTTTTGCCCGATACTCGACAACTTTTACTCTTTACACGCCGAGGTGTACATTATTCCGCCACGCGTTCGATGTGCCGTCGAAAACCTTTTGTTTTCGCCGATTTATTTCTCCGGCTTCTTTGCGGATTTACCGGCATTTTCTGGCATTTTTTTTTCGTCGAGGTGAAATTTCTTGTATGCTAATAGGGAAAATGTCGTTTCGGGGACGTCGAGTTCCTTCGGTTTTATGGCCTCTCCGCTGCTCGTAGAAATCGAGAGCGGAGGAGAATTATTCCGAGGTATAAAATCGTTTTGTCCTGGCCCTAAATTTTCAATTTTTTCTTTCCATCTCCTTGATCAAGAGTCCCGTCAATCTCGAAGAAAACGAATAATTCACCCTACATTCGTTCCGACAAAAAAATCTGCCGATTCTCGCGTCAACGCTTCAAGCTCTCCCTTTCAATCCCGTCATACTTTCCCTCTCACCAACCATACATCTCCGGCAGCCCAACAATAACGGACAAGCTCTCCTCTCTCTCTCGGAGGGCCCGAACAATAATTCGCGCAGGCGCGGACAATTAAGCGGAGCGCGCAACGGTAACTCGGCTTCGTCGCCGGCCGCTTTTCCTCATATTTCATCGACACCTCGGCTGCAGAGAGAGAGACACCTCGAATAATGCGTCCGCGTCTCGCGATTGAATATCGGCGACAGTTCAATGGCTCCGCGATCCGCGCGGTGTGCTTTTTACAAAGCGCCGCGGCGGCAGTTTATTCGCCGGCGCGCGAGAGAGCCGAGAGAGTTTTTCGCCGACGTGAGAAAGCACCGCGCGTTACACTTACGTACGTCTCCCGGGCGATTTTTTCCCCCCTCCCCTGCCTGCACCCGCGGTTTAATGGACTTTTTAAGAGCGCTCTGCGTACCTACGAATCTTTTGTAAATGAGAGTTTTAAGAGCCTCGAACACGCGGAAGGACGGGGGGAGCTTTTACGTAACGGATATTTTATAGCCGTTACCGCCGTTCTGCCGAGCTGCTGCCGCTGTTGTTGTCGTTCTTCGTAAAGGAGCCGCGGAATTGGCGTTTTTATACACGGCCGTTTGGATAAAAGTGTGCGGGTATGACGTGCTTAGAATTACATCAGCGAGTAGGACTCCGGGGCTCGGACTCGCGCTGAATACATGAATGGGAATTCCGCGAGTGAGAATTGAAACTTCGTTTTCTCGGGAGTTTTGCAGGAAGTCGAAATTAAATTTTAGTGGATCGAACGCTAAAGGAAAGTGAGACAATACTGTTGGAGCTGTTCGT
The DNA here is from genome assembly GCA_900474335.1 of Ormyrus nitidulus. Classification (NCBI taxonomy): domain Eukaryota; kingdom Metazoa; phylum Arthropoda; class Insecta; order Hymenoptera; family Ormyridae; genus Ormyrus; species Ormyrus nitidulus. The sequence continues at coordinate 9,853 of UCOL01001017.1, forward strand.
TCGGTGACTAAACTCTGCGGTATGGAAATCGATGCAAATTGTCCTTCTCTTCCTGAATGTTTTCTCTACTTTTTTCATCGAAAACTACCAGTAGTTCGAATCAGGTCAGAAGCCTCGAAAGTCAAATCGCAGCTTTCCTCCAAAATAAAAAAAACGCACCTCAAGGATCATTACCCAGTACTTTCACACCATTTCTATTCGCACTTATTAGCGAAAGAAACTGCGCCGAAATGACGCAACCGCAGAGAATCAAAGCCCTCTCGTCGAATTAAAAGTACGTACGTCCTTGCGGAGAGGAGCAGCGGTAAACCGGCGGGGTGATGAAGCGAGGCCAAAAGAAAAAAAGGTGTCGAAACTCGCGCTGAATTTCCCGGCAATTTGCACCGGGCTGCGAGTTTCGTTTAACCCGCCACGCGTTTCATTCCGCTGATTGTGCCGCTATCCGGTGAGAGTTTCTTTAATCGCCGGACACGTCTTACGTGCTTCGCGCGGCGCCTGTCGTCAGATTTTGTAATGGATATTTCGGCCATTTTTTACGGGCAGGTCGGTTCGGCTCGTTCGCAAGATATTTCGAATTCATTTTTATCCTCTCTAAAAATTCGAAAAGTTTAGTGTTATTGTGCACTGAGAGAAATGTTGTACTAAAAATTACTATACTGTATACCAATGTGTATGCAAACTTGCATTATCCTAGAAATTACTATACTATATACTAAAATGTAATATAATTGTAGTAAAAATTGATATAGTTCTATTAAATTTTAGTATATATTAGTATAGTAATTTTTAGGAAAATGCAAGTTTGCATAAGCATTGGTACAAAGTATAATAATTTTTAGTAGAACATTTCTCTTATAGTGCAATCGCAGTTACGTACATGCAAATCAAAAGTTTACGGGCCTTGACTAATTAGTCGAACTTTCCCGATTTTATTGCAAAACTTGCAAGCTATTTTCCAGGAGCATATTAAAATATCAGCGTCTCCAATATTTCGGAATAATATAACGTCCGCGTCTTACTTAGCAGCGAAAAACACCCGCCTTTCACGCCGCGAGACCAAAATTCCCCAAATCCAATAACTTAACCCGCGCGCCGTAAATCACTCCCTCGCCGAGGGAAACCCATCGATTTCAATCCCCAGTTCCGAAAGACAAATGAACGACTCGAAAAATCAGACCTCCTCCTCCTCCGTCGTTAACGTTCGAAAGTACGCCATAACCCCCGGCTCGAAAATATCCCATCTCCCGCGCTCCTAAAGAAAAGCTCCCCTCGCAGTAAAGCCTCTCTCTCTCTCTCTCTCCTCGCTATATAGGTTTCGCGGGGGAGAGAGTCGTAAAGGTGACTTAGAGTCCTCGCCGACTCGCAGGAACGCTCTCGAACGACGACGAGTGGAAATGGCTTTATCGAAAAGGCCTCGCGGGAGGAGAGAGAGAGAGAGAGAGAGAGAGAGAGAAACAACGCGGCTGATTTTCAGCGCTCCGTGTGCTCCCGGCCTTTCTCACGACTTGTCGCCGATCCGCCAAGGACGGGAGGAAGAATATGCGCTTCTCTTTCTCGAACCGAGGCTCTCGGGGCACATCGGTGTGTGTGTGTGTGCGCGCGCGCGCGCAAGAGAGCAAAAGCAAGCCGCGCGGGGCGATTTATGCCCCCCGGCCGAGCGAATAAAACACGAGCGAGCGCGAATTCGTCGCCGGGGAACAGCCGGAACTCGAGTGCGCGTAAATTTCCGCTTTTAAGACGATTTTTTTCGAGCGGCCGGGGGGCAGACGTGTGGGCTGCCGCTCTTGCTCTTATGCGCCCGAGGTCGCGTGTAAAAGCGAGTATTTACAAGTGTATCCGCGTGTTTTATACGGAATTAGCACGGAAAGCAGTTTTGTAGTCGACCGTGTAGCTTCGCCGTGCGATTTCGTAGCGCGACTACGCGTCTTAAACAAGGAAGGCCAGTCGAGATAAATTCCCGGCCGCATCCTAAATATTCTCTCTAAACGCGCGGAGAAGGCCTCTCGCGCCGCGCGGAAGTCGTAGAGTGCGAATCCTTGTGTAATGACGTCATCGTATTATGCGAAAATTTAGCGCGCGTCGACCGTCGAGAGCCGCGGTAGTTTTCGCGGCGGCCGTAAAATACCCCCTCCCCCGTCGAAGATTAATGATCTTCGGGGGGCCGTAAACAAATTTGATGACGAAATAAAGGCGTATATCCGCGGCGATACAGATATCCGAGTCTTGCGTTATTATTTAACGAAAGTTAAATACTGCGACTCGAGCGGTGGGGCCGCATTACGTACCTAATTTTATTTTTTTTTCCCTCTCGCGGTGATGTGTGTAATCCTAGAAGACATAAATTCCTTCGATAAAAATCTGCGAAACATTAGCCAATGTAATCCAAAACCACTTTTAAGGCCTGTTAGTCATGCTTGGCTTCTAATTAATCCGACGATAAACCTTTGATCCGAAACAGTTCTTACCGATAAAGTAAGCTCATCTACGACGGAAATTCCCTGTACACATATATAAGAACTCCAGTTTTCTCCTACATTGTATTAGTTTCGCCATAGATTGAATTTATTTCCGTCCGCTGCTCGGCAAAAACGGTGCTGCTCTCCGCTCTGAAAATGTCAAAACTTTCTCCCCCAGGAAAGTCGGCGGCTCCGCTCCTCTCTCAATCGCCAAGTTAAAGCATTTAATTGAGTGTGCAAGAAGCACTCGCATCCCCGACGAAGCAATCGGCGTCAACTTGAGGCATCGCCGCGCGCCGCCAAGAAAGAGCGCGTAATTCTCTCGCCGCGCAGTAAGCAAGCTCATCTCACCTCCTCCTCCTCCTCCCGCCGGAGAGGTTCATGAATCAAACGCGCCATTCATCCGCTTCGCCGTCTAATTATAGAAAAAGTGATTCACGCCGGATAGCTTCTACGTAGGCACGCATCGCCGCCGCCGAGATTTTCGTAACGAGCCGCCGTTTACCGTTGACCATTCAGCGGGACGTGAGCGGAGTGAAGAAAAAAAAAAGGAAGGCGCTCGCGCCGGTCGCGTTGCGGGTATCGAGCGGAATATTGTTTATCCGCGCGATTACTATTTATAAGTGATTACCCGGTTTTTTTTTCTTGCTTTTTTTGCCGCGGAGGTTAGTCATTGGCGTGATGAAATTTCTGCCGGGTGGGATGCGATTATGAGGAGCGGAGACTGCGCCGACCGCTCGTTTTATATGGTTTTTGCGCGCAATTTCGTTGGGAAACTTTCTGCGAATGCCGGCATTCCTTGAGAAATGTGCACTGCGTTCTCGTTCTTATTGTACGGATTCGAATTGTCCGTCTGCGTGACGTCAATCGACCGTTCTTTTTTTCTCGATCGCAGCGTTGAAAGGAAATGCGTGTCTAGATCCTGAAAAAGTCATATATGATTGCTAAATTTAAAGTTATCACAAACGTTTTCAACTCCTCAAATCCAGATACAAATAATCCGAAATGCAATAACCCTCTTCCGTCGGTGATACCATCGGCAGCTCGAACGGACGGTTCATCCTTCGAAAAGCAAGTCCCCTCGGCGAAAGCGGCGGCGGCGCCGCGAATAAAAATGACATTCGCCTCCCACCTCAGGCTCGTCTAGCCGTCCGTCCATCGCCATGTACAGGCCGGGGAGCCCGCGGTAAATCAGCGGCGGAGACTTTAACGCGACGTAGGCGAGGCCTCGTTAGGCGAGCAGCCGAAGGTTCCTGGCCGTCCGTCGGCTCGCTATAAGCGTTTAGGGGCCTTTTTTTCGACCCGCTTTCTTCTCGACTTGGCCAGCTGTATGGGTTGGCCTATATACACTGCAGCGCTGACAGTTTTGCGCGGCTCGTTTTTAATGAGTTATTGATTCGGCGCGCTTTTCACGCACTGAAAGCTGCGCGCGCCATTTCGCTTACTTTAATTAATACAATAAAATGCTTTTCGAAACTTGTAATGTCAGTATACGGTATTGCTTTCTAGCGTTATAATAAAGAGAAATTGACGGAGTTCTAAACATCGCCAAAAACATTAATTCTTACCGGCACTAATAATTATCGCAAAAAATAGCAATGCAACAGTTCCTCGATCATCGAATAAACTAGACATCCGCCTTAAAACCTAAACAAACGCTCGGCAACGCAATCGGCGACCCGCCCCGCGGCCGAGAGCGCGGCCCTTTCCTCGGCGGTCAGAGCCGTTCGAGTATCCGGGGCCAGGAGCGAGCCGGTCGAACTTGGGATTTCGCAAGCACCACCACGCAAGCGGGGCCCCATGGCATCCGGGATCTCGGCGAGCGAAGGCCGAGAGCGGATCTAATCCGCGACTGCGACGGCCTACTTTTGCCCCGGCCGAGAGGGCATTGTATATTTGCCGAGAGAGCGCTGAACCTCGATATGTACGAACCACAGTCGACCGATGGACGCTGACTGAAGGCTGGAAGGTGGAGTTTGGGTGAATAAGGTAATTTGAGGAAGACGGGTGGAGCAATCAGCTGAGCGCGAACTCTTGATAAGTTCAGTGGTTATACCGACGCGCTCGACGAGTCGAGCTGGAGCGTTCTTGAAAATTCGGAGCCTTGGCAGCGAATTATAGAAGCTGGTAAAACAGTAATTCCGAGTGACGGGAACTCATCGGGCGATGTTGGATGACTGATCAAATTATTCTCTCGAACGTTTGCCAGTGTACTTGAAGGAAATGTAATGTTTCGCAAGTACGGAGTGATGCAAGATTTGGTCGCATTTTTTTCGAATGACTACCCAATTAGAACTGTAACTTATGGCTTCTAATGCGGAATAATTATTTTCACGAAGAAGTGCGGAGAGAATTTAATGGTTTAATTAAAGTATATAATGCGACGCGCAATAAAAATATTACAATGCGTGACGTAATGATCGCTTTAAAATATTTGCGCAATTTGTGCGCGTACAATGAATTATTTACATTGGCATACTTCTATTTGTTCGGTGAATAATTTCATTCTGTTGGCAAATCAGTTTCTAAACAATGTAATCGAAGTAATTATTAAAATTTACATGTTTCCTGCACTGCACATAATTTTAATATTAAACCTATGAAGCTAACATTTTATGCATTACTTCTTAATCAAACTTAGCTTTGATATGATAATCATCATAATCACGATAATAATGCAAATCTGCATTGAAATTAAAATATTAATTACAATTACAAATTTCTCCATTACAATAATGAATATATTAACATAACTTAACCCAAACAAAACAAGACAAAGACTCACCCCCAAAATTGAAAAACCGACCACTAAAACCCTGAAAACACTCCATCCGCCTCGTAACCAGAAGCCTCTCGGCTCACATATTATTTTATAACGCTCTCTTACGCGTCCTTCGAAACGGTGCCCGGCACGTCGCGACTCGAGCGGCCGAATTGAGCCGTCAAGCTGTTCTAACGGTACCCAGCACCGGCAGCCGAGATCTGCATTGAATTGCAAATGGAATATTTTCGAGGCTGCCTCGTGCGTGGTTCGCGGGGCTCGTTGAACAGTGTCGCCTTTCTTTTTGGAGGAAAGTTATTGTTTTGATTTCCGTTTATTGTCTGCAGCCTCCTCTCTCTATCTCGCGGGGGCTTTGAATTTGATTACGGGCTGTGTAATCATGATTGTTTAAGGACTGCTTGGTGTGGTGTTTTGGATTATTTTCGTGTATAACGCTCGACTTCTCGAGCTCCGCGCTCTCGGCTTCTTTTTGCGGGAAGAACGGTAATTATACGCGGATACAGTTATAAAGGGGAATAAAAATTCTTGAAAGTGCAACTTTTTAGCTTAGGTAATTTAAAGGAGACGCGGATTTTGTTAAAAAGAAAAAAAATGCTTGACCCTCTTACGTGCGGAGAAAGTTGAGGAAAATAGCGGTTAAAACTTAGAGAGATAATTCGTACGGTGCAGATGTTGACCGGACGAAAAGCAGCTTATTCAAACTTTTTCCAAAACCACAAAAAATCCTCGCCATCAGACCGAATTCCATTTTACTTCTCTCGTACGTAAAACGGTCGAAAAGCGTATCGGTACCGAGGAACACGAGCGTCTACACCGAGAGCGCAATAAGCGCATCCGATACGGGCCATCAGCGCCGCGCGGCGGCCCTCAATCATCCTCTCGACGTCAATTTCATCGCTACAAACTAGAAAACGACTTTCGAACTCATCTCCCGCTTTGTTTGCTCTCGCGCGGCTCTCCTCGAAGGACTCGTCGATGCGTGAAGCGCGCCGACATTCCCTCGAGGTGTGCCGTTTGGCTCCGTAAAAAAAAGGGGCGATCTCTCTCTCTCTCCTCGCGCCCCGTAAACAAACGTTTTGTCTTCGACTCGCTTAAACATCGACGTCCGATTTCTCCTCCAGCCTGGAAAGCCGACGGACGGTGGCGAGTGTTTTAAGGGACTAATCAGCCGCGGCCGCGGTGTTTGATTAGGCGGAGGAAAAGTGAGAGGATGGCTTGGGAGGTATTCGCTTCGGTGGGTATCGATTTTATCAGACGCCTGTCGGCGTGGATGATTGCTTGTAAATTGGCTCGAACTAAGGAGTCGAATTAGTCGGGCTGATTGGTAATTTCATTGCCAGTTTTGCAACGGCCCGTTGAGCTTTCGAGGTGGCGAGCTTTTAATTCCGTTTATTGCGTCGGGGAAGATCGGAATATTACGAAATTGTTTGAAGCTTCTTTTTTAGAGGATTTTTTGCACAACAGACGCAAGTTGGCGTTAAAATGTTTTAGTATGCGGTATAGGTGTCGTGTCTTTTTTGAAGAAAGAAGCGGTTTGAATAGATACTTAAAGCCTTTGTGTCTAGTCACTGAACAAGAAGATCGTGCGTCTATCTTGGAAAAATATTTCTTCAGGGCAAATTAAAAAATTGAAACAACGCTAAAAATTACAAGACCTCGCTGTACTCCACGCAATATATATTTTAGCTAAAAATACACCTTATATAACACAGCCCGCTGCTAAAATAATTCAAAGTTCCGCGGACAATCTCGGCAGCCGCGAAGAAAGCTCCGAAAGCTCGAAAAACACGATCCCACGAACTTACGTTCGTTGCGCAACTTGGGCTCCCGAAACGCGGCCCGGCTCGTCCTCCGTGCAAATTAATCAGGCGAAAATCTAATTAAAACTAAAACCCCGCGCGCAGCCTCCCGTTGCGCAAATCGAGCAATTAGATAATGCGCAGGCAGCGGAGTAAAGCGAGAGAGACCGTTACTCGGGAGGGAGGGAGTATATCGCGCCTGCGCGAGAGAGACCGGTTGCGCAACGGCGCGAGAGGCTGGGATATTTTCGTTATTCCGCCGCTTTTCTGCTCCTTCTTCTTCCTCTGCTTCTTCTGCCGGCGAGTTTCGTACTGTTACGTCCGAGGAAGGACGTTTTTGCGAGGGTCTTTGGACCGGTACTGTTAGCTGACTCGTGTCGCCCGGCTTCATCTCGGCCTCCTCCTCGCCGAGGTCTGAGGAGGAGAGCAGATGCCGGGGAGATATTGTGCTTTGAAATAATTTTTTATTGGATGGACGAGGGGATTAAAGTGAGATTTGAACTCGTCTTGTATACTTGTATGGCAGTCAAGTTGTTGTTGTAGCCGAAGCGCTGTGTGACTGCTTAAAATTTTGTTTTTAAATTTAGGGTGGAAGAGCCAGCTGAACCTGGAACACCGATACAAATTTTACGGTACAATAAAGGTCCAGCTAATTATCTACTGAACATGGACGCGACGTCCGGAAGATTTTATGATAAAAGTTCAAAATTCATACATCCAGATGATTCTGTTGGAAGTATTCCAATCCAGCCGAACGATGGAAACATCTCCAGCAAACTACTTTAAAAAATTATACTTCAAACTTTACTCTCGACATTATACACGTGTAGTATTTCCTCTGCTGATCGCCAGATTGACAACGGATTTTTCAGAGTGGAAGAAGTAAAAAGGAGGGGGTTAGCTTTATATTAAGCATAATTAAAATCAATATAAAGCTTTACTATTGACGTAATAAATATTTGAAAATCTTGCTAAGCAATATCAAAGTATAAATAGCACGATCCTCCCTGATGTAACATTTTGGCAAAAGAAAATATGCGCGAGACATTATTTTGAATTATAAAATTCGCAGGTGAAAAAGGCACGCTTTCAACATTCACCGTTCAATTAAGACTTTCTTCCCAATAATAAATATATGTTAATTGTTTCGCATACTTTACTATCACTTTATTATTCAGTCACCCAGCCTCGCTAACCAAAGTTACGACGGTCTAATGAATAATCCGTCGGTCCCCTGAATTTTCGCTCCTCACCCAGGCACATCCTCCCAATCTCTCCTCGCTTAACGACTCGCGTCCGAATATCCTTCGCCGCTGCCTTTTAATTGCCGAGTGTAGCCCTCGAAAAAAAAGACGACTGCCTCCGCGCCGTGCAATAAAAGCGATAGCGGCTTTCGACACGGCGTTTCTCGCGGTTCTCTCTCTCTCTCTCTCTCTCTCTCTCTTCCGAGCCGTACAATTATTTCGGTGAAACTGAGAAATCTGCCTCCCCGCGGGATAAAAAGAAATGTGTCATTGTTGCCGTGCCCGCCGTCGGCGGCGCTGCCGCCGCCGCCGCCGGTGAGTAAAAAATTTCGGTCTCGCGCCATTGTTTTAGGAGAAAGAGCCAGGCGGATGCTGAAATCAAAGCTTTTTACGTAATTTAATAAAAGTGAAACTGGACGTCCCGCCGACGCCTTTTCTGTTTCCTTCGCTGTTTCGGGCCTGTTTTTGCGCTTTTCCCCCCGGCGGAGTTTCGACCGAGACACCGAACTCGAATTCCGAGCTGCGCTTCTTGGATTTGCCCAATGGGATCAATAAAAAGTCTAAAAAGTGCGAGAGTCTAAAATTACGTAAATCTTCGTAAAGAAATTTTATATAATATATAAATCATAAATCGATGACCCAATCCGCTTTTTATGGGAAAAACTCTAAAAGATTTCCACCATTATTATACAATTCTGTAATAATACAACCAAAAAACATCGTTTTAAAAAACGAGCTAAAACACCTCGGCTAAACGTGACTCTTTGATTTTTCAGATATAAAAACAGCGGCCCGGGATGGTGTCCAGGCGAAAAATTCTTTCACGTTCGCGGGACAATCTCGCGGACGCCGGCTACAAGCAAGAAGAGGAGGAGGACGTCTGGTACAACGTGGACAAATTGTACAAGGTGCGTAATCCCCGTACATTTTCCTCCGCAGCGATAATAAACGAATCCTTGCCAATGCAAGAATTGGCTAACCGATAAATGACGAACCGAAACGAGCAAATTGAACTTTTCCCAACGGCGCCTGTTTTTGCGCGGCGTCTTTATAACGAGCCGCTGTAAATTCAGAGGAGGCTCTCGAAAACGGATTTGCAAAAAGCGCAAACGCAATCTTTCTTTTTCTTTCCTCGAACGATTCGCTTCGTTTCGCCCGCCGACACGTCTGACCGATTTGCCGAACATCAAAACAATGACAACTAGATTCCTCTTACAGACAGGATTTACACCGACGCCGCGCGCTAATCTCCGCCGTTCAATTAGCCGAACGGCTGTTTCGCACTGAAACCTGTTTTGAGTATCCGGGCCGCATTGTTTTACATCGGGAAAGACTCGAATCTTTACTTGGAAACCGAGTAAAATTGCGGAAAAACGTTGTAGAACGGTGTAGCGGAGTTATTTATCGCTTGATAACTATCTAAAAACATAATTATGCTTTTCGCGAAATGTGTGTAAATGCGGTAATAAAAATTAAAATATATGTTAAGCAGTCGCCATTCGAAGGTCAACGATCCCGGCTATTTTTCCGTCAATTCAAGAGTGTCGCACTAAAATCACCAAACCGTATTTATTGCAAACAAAACCAGTTACCTTTCGACGTCTTTAAATTCGACAAAAAAGTTCTCGGCTTTTATGCAATTGAGAGCCGCGAGAGGTCGATGAACTTTCATTTAAAAAATTTGTAAAGGATTATTACATTTGAATAAGTGAGCGTTCGAGAGCGACAATTAGGAATGAGAAAGATTACCCGATGAAATCAAGATGTGCCGGGAGAGGCCCCAGAGTACACAATCATTAAGTACGTCTTCAGGTTTTTGATGCTCTTCTTGTATAGGCGGCCAAACCCCTGCAATTTGACGAGTAGTTTTCGCCGGACGAAAGATCCGCCTTACAATTTAACTTAATCGCATTTTAATAAAAGGCTCTTCGTGAAAAAAACTCGCGACGAAAGTGTTTGCTCAGCCCGAACCGTTAGATATTGTTGCCGTAAATGAATCGCTATAAAATCGGAAAAATTTACTACAACACGCAGCTGTATAACGTTAAAGCAACAGAAGCTGCTTGCGCAACGTTACGCGATTAATAATCATTTTCAACTCAAAACAGAAAACAATTTTATACGCGAATTTATTGGAGCAGCTGCAATATCCATTCCTCTTAATTACCTTTCAATAAAAAAAAACCCCCCGTTAAAAGCTCGAATTACACAAAACGCGAAACGCTTACGTAACTTTCGCCACCGCCGCGCCTCGAGTGAGAAAGAGAGAGAGAGAGAGAGCGAAAAAAAGCAGCGCAACACCTCGGCGCAACCGTCAATTTTCCGCTCCTCCGACGAGGCGCGCGCTCGAAAAAACTTAATCCCCCTTTCGTGCGCACCGCCAATTTACCCGCACCTGCAACGCATCGAAAACCCGCGGCCGCTCCCCTCGGACGCAAAGAAAAGAGGATTACCGCGCGCCGAAGAATCGCGGAGAGAGAGAGAGAGACGTCAGTTAGGACGCGGACAGGCTAAACAGAGGAACGCGCTCTAAGCACGCGAAAATAATGACAGGCCGGTTTTTGCCCCCCCGAGGACGGCCCCCGTTCCGGGACGATTGTCCGCGCGGACGGCGTTTGCGCGCCGATTCGATCCGCCTCGAGAGGCTTCTTCGAGGGGTCCAGGAAGTGACTTGGGACTAGGAGGCGGGAAAAATCCCGGCGGCAGGATCGGGGAATAATCGAGCATTGTTCGACGGAGGCTGCCGGAGCGGAGCTTATGCTTGGTGCGAAATGGAATTTAAGTTTTAGAGATGTGCGTTACTTTTTGGCCTTAATAATTTGGAAGAAGCTCTAAATTAACGGACGCTCGAAGCGACGATTAAAGCGTCGAAAAGATAATCGTAACAAAGCTCCGCTGCGGGAGATCTCAATTTCTCGGCTGATTGGCTTAAATTCCGGCGAATTCCCCGGCTGATTGAGGTAGGCGATGAACGGGGGGCCGTATTTATTTATGCGGGCGCTAATGAAAAAGGCTCCGATTACATCGCAATCAGGACAGCTGAAATCGAGCGCGAATTACACAGCGCGCGCAAAGCCAGACCTGTTAACTTTTTTGAGCGGGTCATACTAATGGCGGCGCGACGCGTCGACGCGGAAGCGCGGTAATTACGTAGGATTTCATTTTTTCTTTTTTCCTTTTTTTTTTGTGAAAATGCCTTGTTAAAAAATGCAAAAAAGTATCGTAAATTATTATTCAATGAGGTAAATTAAAAAATGAAAGTTTTTTATTGCGTATACAATGCAAAAACATTTAATTAACTTGTATATAACAATGAGAAATAATAATAATAATAAGTGCGCACATAATGTCATAATATTGTAGAATATCAAAGGCTGTAAACGATATTAGCATTAAAAAAATCACAGTGTAAAGCTCAGATGAATGTCGAGTTAATTAGATAACAATAGACGCGCGCCGCCTATAATTTGACGCGGGTTTCGCCGATTTTTAGAATATCTCAAAAAAAAAAAGAAAATGAAAGGAAATGATAAAGGAGCTGCCTGCAAAAGCCTTGTCATTATGTCGTCATTATGCAAAAACGGGTGTTGCCCCGTTACGTCACGATAACTTTTTAATCCCCCGGCCATTTCCATATAAATAATGTCTGACTAGCAAAAAGACGAGAAATTACAATAGAAATTGTACGTCATCCGCCATTATTCTAATAGTAATTGAGGCATTAGGCGGAGAGAGAGGGCCGCCGGATAATGCCGGTTTTTTGCTGTAAATATCCGCAAAAATACCTGTTTATTACGTAAAAACGGCGTGTTGATGTGAGAAATTAGGTTGGCCGCTGCGAGACTAGATTTTATTAACATTTTTCCGGAGTTTTAGTTTTCCTTTTTTTTGCTATACAAAGAGAAACTCGTTTAATCGCTTAAATATCGTTTGAAATATTATTCACAACTAATATAAATTAATTACTTGTATTACCTTTAAAAATATTTCTTAATTATTTTGCTAAATTCAATCTGTAATAATCACAACTAGCAACCGATCGAAATTAAATGCCAATCCCGTCAAAAAGAAACTCGAACCCCATCGAAAACCCTGAAAAAAAAACGGCAAAGCAAAGCAAATTCACCTCTCCGCGTTCGATTTTGTCGCGGCTCAGCCGGAAGAAGCCCGAGCCTCCCGCTGTAAAATTCACTTTCTACGCTCGCAATCGACGCTGCCTGCTCCTCTTTTTCCGCCTCTATTCCGCACCGTGACTAATCGTCGCTTTTTGCGCGGAGAGCCCAGAGATTGAATAGCCCCCCGCCGCAAGAAGCTTTCATCGCCGATAAAATAGGCGGCGTTTATTTGTTTATCGGCCCGGAATTGGGCATTGTCTCGTCGCCGGGATGTAACTGTTTTGCGCGGATTTTCGAGAGCTGCGACTTTTGCTCGCGGTTAACGGATTATATCTGTTGCTTTCTTGGTGATAAAATCGCCGGAGGAAGAGGCGCTTTCCTTCGATGGGGCGAAGAAACGAAAATAAAAGCGTTAATGATATTAGAGTTAGAGATTTATATATATATTGTACAGATGGAATTAATTTTCCCGCCGATAAAATAAATCAAATTTATATTGTAACGCTTTAATCGCTCGAAAATGAAAATAAAACTAAGCTTTCTCTCTCTCTCTCAATCCTCGAAATTAGTGCAGCGGTAAAGCAGTACACGCTTCTGCCTCTCTCGCAGTTAACAAATAAATTTTCGAACTTAACTGCCTAAAAGAAAGTATCCTCAATTAAACTCTCCTTTCGAATTAATAAAAAAAAAAAGGCGGGCCGAGTCATTATCCGGAAAAAAAAGCCGCGCGTTAACGATTTATTGCCGGTCGTCGAAAAAATCGCACCCGTTTCATTACAGTGTCTTTTTGCCACTGCCCTCGTCGGAGCGGCGATTTTCTCTCCCGCGGAAAACTCGTACAAGCCGACCGCAAGGACACATTCATTCGCGAGAGCGGCGCGGAGGAGCGCCCGCTTTGGAAAATGTTTATTAGCCTACTTCGTATATATAAGCGAGATTTCCCCTCCGCGCCGAGTTTTCTTTTTCTTAGGCTGATTGGATCTTGGGAAAGTATTCATTTTTTTTTTAATTCAGCGGTTTTATTTTCGGTTTTTAATCTTGCCCGAACTTTATAAGAGATTTAATGGGATTCGTATTATAGGCATATTTTAGCAGTGAATTGGGTAAATTTTTCATTCACGTATTATCTCGGAGTCTGTTTCTATATATGTGCAAGTAAATCATTATAGAAAAGTAGTAAAATACTATAGATAATAAAGTTAAGTTTATTTAAAATCGTACGAATATCATAACGTTTGCCGCGCTGAAACACCTTACCGTACCAACCAAATAACAATTCCGCCGATCATCAAAGTGAAAGCTCCTCCGCTCCGCGCTTTTTTCTCTCCGATCTCTTAATTAAAGAGCAGGCCGACACCTCCGAACCGCGCGGAGCAAACAGAAAATCCATTTTTATCGCGGACGTTAAAGCGCGAAGAGGAGGCATCCTCTCCGCGGCGGTGTAATATAATTGCCGGTCGTTGCGCCTCGCGGCGCGCGTTTAATTTTACAGCCGCCTTGTGCAGAGAGGGATATCTTGCGCTTTCTAGACGCGTATATATATATATATATTAAAGTCGGTGACTCTCGTTGCAGGACCACATACAAGAAGTGCTGGACAAGTGGAACCAGATCGACGATGAGATCTGGGCGAAGGTCATCGTCTTCGAGAGGAACAGACGCGTCGCCAAGGCGTACGCCAGGGCGCCGGTCCTCACCGTCAACGGATCCAACGACGGCTTTGACGGATTTAGGTGAGCTGAGATTGGCAATTTTTTTTATTGGTCGTACTGCACGTTTGACAAGGAGAGTGTACGACGTTTGGGTAAAGCATTTTCCTGTAACTTTAGGATATGTTTTCTAATGTTAAAATATGAAGGACTGCAACTTTTGAATAACAAATAAAGATTTTTAATCGATAGGATTTGGTCTCACCTTTTGAATGTCAATAGTTAAAATAATGTACCATTAATAGTTGAGAAGCAAAAATCGATTTTTCTTAGATTTTCGCTAAAAGAGTACAGAACTTCCTTCATATTTTAACATTATAGAAAACATATCCTAAAATTACAGTAAAATCCATTACCCAAGTGTCGTACGCTCCCCTTGTAAGTATTTTTATTTTTCCTACTACACGTGCTACACAAAAAAATTTGTTAAGGGATAAAAAGATTGATTTAACGAGCATTGATTCAATTTTAAAAGTTTTACGGTTCGTTTGTTTCTTAATCATTTACTTGCAACATTTTTCGTTAAGTAATTGACAAACGTGGAATAAAAATTGATTACAAGATTTACATGCAAATTTTCGAAATCACGAACCGCCTTGAATGACGTGCAGAAAAGGTCAGAACAAAAATATGAAAATTAATAATGCAACAGAAAATCCCATAAATCCTCGATCGAATTACGGAGCTTGAAAATTGCATAATCCAGAAAAGAGATTCAAGAAAAACGCCTTGTCCAAACAATCTATAATCAAATCGAATTAACATTTCTCCACCGCGTACCGATCTCCCGATAAATTATCCCGCAAACTACAAAACACCCACCGCAAGAACCCGCCGTAAATCATCCGTCGCTCTCCGCTAATTCCCGCTAATCCCCGAGAACCCGCCCCCGAAAAAAGTCCCCAAAACAAACAGCGCCTCGTCCCCCGCACACATAATGAAATTGACGTCGCAAAACCTTCGAGTCGCAAAGCCTTACGTAAAGTAAAGCCGCCGCCGCCGCGTTTCGTAATAAACGCGGCGGCGATCGCGTGAAAGCGCCGGGGCATATTATAAAGGCTCCCCCGATTTTTCCGACAACAATTGTGCATGTATAATGCCCGCGATTTCTCCCCGACGCTTCCGGCCGCGTTACACTTTGCACCTCCGCGCGAGTGCGAGAGAGTCGATATCGAGTGTCGCGGCGGGGAAATGGGAAATGGCGTATAACGCGAGGATCGTGACTTCCGCGGCCGAGGATCGGCTTTCGGACGAGAGCTTTGAACGGGGTTGATTCGTCGAGTGCGTCTTACCTTGGGAGTATGAAAGTTAAGGTGGAGGTAAAAGGGTTGCTTGGAGCGACCGCCGTGGAGCTTCTTTCGTCGTTCGATTCTTTTTGGGAGTCTTCTTGAAGTTTTCTTCGATTTTGATTTATGTAATTTGTCGATTTGTAGCGGTTATGGGAGTCGGAAGTAATGAAGTTTTGTTTTCTTCTCAAAAGAAATTTGTTTGGGGTCATAAAAATGAAACATCGGGAACTGCTTTTTGAACATCCGTTATTGTTTTTGACATTAATAAGTGCTTCCTTTTCCACCCATTAATTTAATATAGCATTCGGAAATAAAATTGAATAAAGGGTCTTATAACGACAGTCGGTTTTCTTTTCCAGACGAAAAAGCGCTTTTATAAGGATATTAACTTGCAAGAAAACAATAACGGTTCAATTGCTTCCAATTTACAAAACGACGATAAAATTAAAAATTTTTCACGGATCGAATAAAAAAAATGATTATACCTGCAGACGTTTTAAATCCTCGAGAATCGCGGCGGCAAACGCGACGTATAAATTCCGGCTGAATTCACGGCGGTGTAAATGCAATTTTTATCCCGACAAACAGATGTTTACACCATAGAAAACCGTTTTTCCAGCCGAGCGAGAATTCGTAATGGTCTGTTTTACGTTCCCAGATGGTGCAGCGTTATTTAGAGCAGCGAGTGAAAACGACATTTTCTCGTGTCTAACTTCGTACTTACTTGAACGAGACTAATTTTTCAGAGCGCAAGAAAGGCATCAGCGTCAAAATAATAGATTTCTCACGAGACAAAGTGCATTTCCATACAGTTTTCGCGTATTATCCATTCCGGAGAAAAAGAAATTTTATAACATCAAAGCGCATATATTTTTTTTAAATGTCTCGATAAAATCAGAACTGTATTACGGAGTAATATAGCAAAGGATTTATGAAACAAAGGCCGAAGCAAAAAAGCCGGCAGATGCCGAAGATAAAGTCTAAACTATAGCACAAGTTTATGCATTCTCTAAAAATTCAGATTTTTCTCACGAATTCCCCCCTTTTCGAAGATCAGAAATGCAGATTACAAACGATTTTTCGTTCGGCACTAAATTCTATGCTTTCTTTGACTAAAATGTTAATGGAATCGATTACTCTCCGCTTTCACCCCGCCGCCGCCGCGAGAGTTTTTCGCTCCTTTTTCCTCGTCGCAGCGTAATGTATTCCGAAGGTATATTTCGTTATCTCAGCGCGCGGCGAGGGAAGACGCTGCCAGCGATATATTCCGCCGGGGGAAGTCACCTTTCTAATCAATACGGGCCGGAAGAATGTGCCGGAGAACGCTTAATTAAAGGAGACGCGCGCGCCGATCGCCGATTTACGCAATGGAGAAAAAAAAATAGGAGAACTTTCGAAAACGCGCGCCGTTATGGATCGTAACGCGGAAAAATGCCGCTCCGCGGAGTGGATTATTTTTTATGCTCCCGGGATATATAGGCGTTTTCTTTCGAAAACTGTTCGTTAAGTTTATGCCTTCTCGAAGGATTTTTTTCGTAATAAATGATCTTCGGAGGATAAGCAATGTTGTGCTTTATGATTCTCCAGAAATTCGCCGACAGAAATCGGTAGGAGATTCTCGAGTTTATCTAAATTGGAAAAAGCTATTCTAATGGAATAAATTTCTTCCATCAGTTCTTGCAAAAGGTTTTTCGGCTTGAATATCAGTCGACGTCTATTAAGTAATTCCACGTCATTAACAAAGTGACAAAGATAATTAATTATACATCATTATAAGTTACATAAAGTATTACATAGATGAAAATCGCTCCTTTAGAAAAGAAAAAAAAAGGTCCGTTGTTTCCTTTATCAAAAAAGTGAAATTTGAACGATTCATAATCACTGAAATTTTCGTTACTTTTAAAAGGAAAATGTTATTAAATCCACACAATAAGCCTCTCATAGCCAACTGTTGCGCGTCGAAATAAAAACCGTCAAAACCCCGAGAGAGGCTCGATTAAAAGTCCCCCCCACAAAAAAATTCGATATAAATAAAATCCCGCTCCGCCGGGAGTAAAAAGCTCGCAATTACGCTTACGTAACTCTAAAAAAAAACATCGGGCCCTTAGCCTGTCATCCTCCTGGGCGGCTGGGCGATTTCGTCGCCGGCGGCGGCTTCGGCGGCGTCTGAAAACGAAAACGCGCGAGGCGTGAAAGGCCGATCAACGCCGCCGGGGGAGAGAGAGAGAGAGAGGTTAACGACTCCTCGAACTTCGCCATCGGGGTCGGAGGAAATCGCGATTTTATGGGAAACGCCGAGGGTGTGGATGCGATTGTGCGGCGCGTTGCGTAAGTTTGCGGGGCTTGCGGAGCGTGAAAAATCGCGCGGCATTTTTCGGGGAGTTTAATCGGTGCCGAGAGCTGCTGAGCGGTGGAATTGAATAAATATCATTGGCTAATCCGTTTCATAATCGGGCTGTGCGAGGTTTAATGGTTCGCTATTAATCCGCTGGTTACGACAGGATCGTTATGAGAATATTCATGGGAGCACGGCGCTTCGGTGTCCTCTCTCGGCAGTGTGTGCATGTTTGATTATTTTGAGAGAAGCTGGCGTTTCTATTTTCAAATTAAGACTTTTTATTAATGTTTTCGTTGTGGAAAAAAGTTTCTGATGTTTGAATGCGTACGTTAAATTAATTTCCTTATAGAGTTTCTTAGTACATAATAAGAGGCCTTTCTATTTAATTATGAAAATGAATGCACATATAATTAAAAGAAGTATCCATTGACACCATATTTTAAAAAACAAAACTGGGTCGGTCCAATTAAAAATTTCCTTTCAACCATACATACAAATTCAAATTCAATTCAATTTAATTGGCACACCTTAATCTTCTAAAAATTTTTACTGCAACATTCTAAAGTTTTTTTTTCAAATATTCATAATAGAACTCTTTTAGGTACACGGCGACATTCGGAGCATAAAACATGTCAAGGATGCACATTATAAAATGTAGAAATCGGAAGTTTTAAATTAAAAAATCTAATCGATCACACGTAGGTTTGAATATTAACGAAATCATAAGCACCGTCTTTCCAAAAAGAACAATTTTTCAAAAAGTCGACAATTAAAAATCCCCTAAACATTCAAATAATCAAGTTCCCCAGTACGAATTACTGAAACTTCGCCCAACAATAAACCGCACAGCAAAAAAACTCGCCAGAAAAAGAGCGGCTCACATCTCTCTCTCCTCTGCTTTCGCGACGCGGAAAATTCGTGCCCAGGCCATATCCCCCGGTGAAATCCACAGGCCAGCCGGCACATTACGCCTCTCTCGCGCGAGTCGAATCATTGAAAGTCAGCGAAAGACGGAGGAGAAACGCGCACATACATACACACATCCAGAAGAGCGTCCCGATTTCTATAATTATTCCGCGGCCGGGGGGATTATCACTCTGCGCGCGCCGGTCACGTCCCGATTCGCCGCGAGAGAGCCGAGAGATTGATACGGTGAAATCGAAATTTTTGAAACGCGCGCGGACCCGCGACAGGTGTGTCCGCCGCGCGCGCCTTCCTCTCGCGGATTAGAAACCCGAGAGGAGGAGCCGAGGATGGACGGTGGGAAGTGATGTTTGCTTGGGACTTTAAAATTGGTGAAGTTCGTTGGTCTCTAGGAAATTTTGATGGGAAAAATGTAAAAATGCACTATGAATCTTTTGAATTTTACGAGAAACTATATATGTGGTAATTTTCATAGATTTTTACAGACTGTTTTCCGAAGTATTAAAGACATTAAAATTTTTACTGCAACCGTTGCTATTCCCAGTTGGAAAATTAAAAACCGATTGCCACGAGCACTTAGTACGTCGAGCATTTCAATGCTCTCGATTTCGATAAAAATTCTTCACGCTACGCGAATTTATGTGTTTCGAGTCCGTGGATGCATTCTCCGCATGTTCCTTACCCGCGAATCTGAAGAAAGCCATTCGCAATTTTCTCAAAACTATTTCACGGCCTATAATCTTGATTTTGAAATCGAACTTTTTCGAATTTTTGCGGTAATTTATTGGGAAATAATCACTTTAGTAGTTAACCAAATGTAGCACGCGAGAGTAGACCTCGTAACTTTCCTGTAGCCTATAATTCTACAATTTTTTTTGTATCCGAGTTTAATATAGAAAACATGTAATTACAAAATTATTATTTTTGACATACATAATCAATGAAGTGAAATACAGCTTCGAGGGAGTTTTCGAGGAAGTCTGCAACCGTACATAAATTTACGTTCTGATTCCGAATCTTTCTCCAAATCACACAATCTAACAAGATTAAAACGATGAACATCAATTAAGACTATTGCCCACTACTGCCCACTTCCCGACACTTTTGACGAGAGCGAGCAGTTCGATCTTCCTTTTTTATACCCGCCGCAAAAAAAGCTTCAATTAAAATTCCAGCAACCGAAAACGACGAAAACGTCCTTACCTGACTTACACGCGCAGCGAGAGGTGCCGTCCTTCCGTAAAGTAATTCGACAAGAGCAGCAGTCAGGGTGCGCCTTCCGATCGCGAATTAATGTTTTCATTAACGAAGCGGCTGCAGCCCGCGGCCGACAAAAGCGTAGGACGAAGCATATAAGCTCCGGTCGAAAATCTCGAGCGTCCAAAAAGTCCCGCAAGCAAAACGAGCCCCGAGAGCGGCCGATCCACTTCATTAGCCGCGCAATCCAAATATCACCTCCCTTCTCCTCCCAATCCGTGTACGTTAATAAGAAGCACGCGGAAAAAACGGTTATTGCCTCAACGCATCCCACCGACACCAATGGACATGTATACCTTACAGGATAGGACTGTGCGGCTTCGACAACCCGATGCGCGACAGCAAGACCGAGGAGGCGAAGCGACACATTAATCAAGGCGTGAAGATAAGGATGGACAAGCAGGGCAACATCATGATCAAGAGGCTGTGCAAGAGCAACGTTTACGTGAAGCCGACGAACCAGGAGGACAACGCCATCGGCCCGGAAATCGTACGCAACTCCCAGGGAGCGCTCGAGCACGAGAAACCCGGAAAGGTACGGGATATATTATATACATATACTTTCTATTATGTATCATAATTGCGTTTAATGGCTCAAATTCTTTCCGGAGATCCGGCTTACAATGTGAAATTTTTATACATGTACTGTGTTCCCTCCACCGCGAGGAGGAGGAAGCTAATCGCACGTGACTGCTTGAAGTTTCTCTTTTTCATATATATGTGCACAAGTCCAATTTCTTTTGTAATCGCGAGGCATCAGGATTTTTGTAAATACAGGCGCTATCACGTCGAAGTCATGTGGAAATCGCGAGATATATCCACGCGTTTAACATACAGCAAAATTCCATCAGAGCCTGCGGTCGAAACGCAAACGCGCCACATTCGCAATTTCATAACTTTCCTCTCTCGCGAACATTCGAGAGAAGCGCCTCCGAAGCGCAGTGGATGAGCCTTGATATCTTGAACAATTCCTCCTTGCAGCTGTTCGACATGAACAAATTCCAAACGAACCTGATGCGCGAGACGTGGCGGGCCTACCCGGACAGGCGCCGGCTCGAGCTCCAGTGCCTGAGCGCGATCGTGTTCGTGCGCACCGAGGCCGATATCCTGCAGTGCCCCGTCTGGGTCCTCGTCGTCAACGTCGTCGGCCTGGACATGCTCAAGTCGAAGCTGCCGCCAGGTAGGGCGATCGTCATTTTCTTTTTCAGTTCTCCTTCTGGAATAAGCGGGGGAATTGTATATGGTTCAAGAAATGGATGTCGGGGGTTTTCTTACGTTTTCTATTTCCGCGGGATTGGGTTTTGTGAGAAGGTAAGCACAGCCGGCGACTCCGGTGCCGAGGATGGACACGATCACCGCCACGACGATTTGCCCGATCATGCTTGAAATGCAATTGTTTTTTAGATATTTTAATAATTCTATAATTAAGTAGCAAATTTTTAGGCTTGTTTAAAGCTATACTTTGGTAAATAAACTTTTCTCGCGGATATCGCGAATTGGCAGGCGGGAATTTAAAAAAAAAACTCCGGAACGCCATGCTTTCACAACAATTTGATTGAGCTATCCACGGTTTCATCGATTGGTTAACCAAATAAAACGCCTGCCATTCACGTCTCCGCGCTCGCTGATCAATCGGATCTCAGAGATATATCATTGCGCGCGAGGCGCGAATTAACCGTTACAAAAAAAAAAAAAAAGAAACAACGGCCCTTAATTGAAAAATCAAGTGATTGACGTCCGCATAATTGAAAAAAAAAACTTGTAATCATATCCGGCTCAGCGGGAGAAGAACACTCTTTCCGCGTCTACTCCATAAAATAAAAAAAAATCCTGAATTAATACCCGAGCCCCGCAAGAAAGAAGCGCACAACCCGACCCACTCCTGAAACCGTATCCCAGTCGGCGGCTCGTTGCAACCTCGAATCAAGCTCGGAGAGCCCATACGAATCGTGCGATCCACATTCCCCGGCCTGTACATTTACACTCTCTCTCTCTGTTCCCAGTGCTGGCGCTGCAGAGGCCGGTGGACATAAAGAACCGGCCGCGCATCCCGATCCCGGACGAGGACCCGTACAGCGTCGCGGGCGTATCGACCAGCTCGACTGGGCCGGTCGACGCCCTCCTGGGCCGCGACGGCCGCGAGCAGATCTACGCCGGTCACCCGCAGCAGCAGCAGCAGCAGCAGCAACAGCCGCCGCCGCAGCAGATGAGCCGGCAGCACCGCCGCGGCGAGCGCCCGCCGAAATTGCCGCCCCGGGAGAACCTCTACGGACACGACATTCCCAAGGTGAGAGCCAAAGGGGATTCGTGACTCCGGGCGCACCGGTAATGCCTGGGATGCGCGCGCGCCGATTGCAGGTTGCGGAAAGGGGGCGCTCGAGTTTACCTGATTCTTCTTCTTTTCGCGGCGGCGACGATCCTCGCGCCGGTGGAGGTCGGGAGTTTCGCGAGGCGGCTCGCGGATCGGTGTTTATGTGTGGATGGTGGTTAGGAGAGGTTAATTTCGACGGCGTCGCGTGCACTGTACGTTCTTTTTTTTCGAAAGTTAATCAGACTTTGAGAACTATAAACGTGCGTCAAACAAAATTCCATTCTCGATTTGAAATTTCAGTCTGACGGAGCGAGTTTTTAAAAGACACTGAGGAGATTTCGCCGCGGGTCAGAAGAGTTTTTAGAAAAAAAAATTACTCATTGCTGGGTACTTGATGCACTCAAAAAAAATGATATTATATAATTTAGACAGACAACAAGAAATTATTTTAATTTTCATTCAATTTTTAATAAAGAAAGCACATTTTACTTTATCAAGTAATCTCTTAAAAATTTTATCGAACAAGAATTGTAAAATAATTAATATTCCCTTAGTAATTAGAATTTTTATAATGCATTTTTTTCAAGTATCTTCTTCTCAGCTAACAGCGATATAATTTCTTTCTAAAAAAACTCCTCCGCCCGCGACGGAGCATCCTTAAACAGCAAGGCGCTCATTATAGCGACCCGAAACGATATCCGCGCGGAATCGCCGTATATTAACCGCCTCTTCTCGCGGACGTATTAGGCAAGCTCTCTTTCCGAATTTCCATCGTAAACTCGCGGTCCCGCGTCCGCTGCTCTCCGCGTTCGTTCTCACGCGAGCCGGGCGACGCAACGCCCCTATATATACGTATATATAACTTACGCGCTAGTTTTACCAAGCGTTATCATCTAGCTCTCTGCATAACCGCAATTGTCTCTGTTGTATTTTAAGATGCCGAGGCAGGTTTACGTGAAGGTACGTCTCGACTTTATTACAATTGCACCCTCGTTTATACGTGTATGCCTCTTCTTTTTCCCTTGAGCACTGAATTACATCAGCATGCAGTTTCTTTGGTGTGTGGTGTGTGCGTATGTGTGTGTGTGCGCGAGTGACGAGAGTAGTAATATATGAGTCTTTGCACCGTTTCTTGAGATCCAATATCGCACTCTCGGCCTGCCTCGATCTTAACTCGTTTGACTGTGGATTCGGAAGTGCATGGATCGGGCTTGGTTATTACGCCTCGGCTAATGTTTGTGTTGCAGCCCGACTATGACGATATCGAGGACGAGTACATTCCCAGTCCTGTGAGAGCGCCCGTTATGGAGGAGAAGAAGAGTAAAAAGGAGAATAACAAGAAATACGGTGAGTTGATGAAGATTATGACGAGTTCGAGTGTTTTATGCTCTTGATTTTGTTTACAAACTTATATTAAAATAGCGGTAAAAAGTACATTGCGTAAAGTTAGCCAAAGCCTTTTTTTTTTATTTACTTCTTAAACGGGTCCTTCTCCTGTTTCGTTTTCGTGTACCGATTTCGAAATGTAATGACGCTGCCGCGCGCGTAAATATTTGAAAGTGAAATTTCAGGGGGGAGTGATAAATGGCTTAGTTGACTGGTATTTGCAGCGAAAACAAAAAGGAATTATCGCATTAACTCCGGCGTGTTGTAAATTACGCATATCCTAAAGCATACTTTGTCAAGTCAATTGAAAAAAAACAAACATTAAACAAAAGTAATCTTTTAGAACAACAAAACACTTTCTATTTCCTTACTCAAATCAGTCGATTTCCTATACATACAAGTTCCCTGGTAGAAAATTAACCAGTTTATTTTAAGTGGAGCGCTTTTTAGCTAAAATTGATGTCTAAATTAAATAAAAACAATCATTACATTGAAATATTCATGAGCAAACATATTTAATTACTTGATAATGACAAAAAACAAGCTAACAATTGGCTAAAAACTGCTCAACCTTTCTACCAGGTAATTCGTCAATCGAAAAACTAAACCAAACTTGAAATTCCAGACGACCCGTACTACTGCGGCCTGCGCGCCCGGGTGCCGAACTTCGTCAAGATGGCGAAGAGCAACGGCCACCCGGTGGGCCCGAAGCTGTCGGTGGCGGCGCGGGAGAGCATCTACGGGCACACGACCGGTCAGCGGCAGCAGCAGCAGCCGCCCTCGGTGGCGACCGCGCTCGCCCACCACCAGCACGCGGCCTACGTCGCCGCCGGTCAGGGCTACGCCATCGGCCACAGTCAGTCGGCGCAGATCTACGGCCACCACGTCGTGGCCGCGGCCGCCAAGCGGCCCACCCCCGTCATGCACCACGCGCGCAGCTTCGAGAGTGGACTCGGTCAGTTGGCTGCTTTTGGCAACTTTTCTTTTTTTCTCGAACGATTTGTTGGAAAATTTTTCGTTGATTTTAATGCAAATGTACAGGAAGCGTTGATAATGCAAATATTGAAGTTTCATTTTTTGTTCGTGAAATTTGCAATGTTTTGAAAGAAAACAAAATTAAATTTATGGTAGATGTGCGTAAAATCTAATGTTTTGAGAAATACTGGCATTTATGCATATTTCATGCTCAAAAACAAATTTAATGTTATTATTGACAGTGAAAATATAGAGTGGTCTTGAATGAGATTTTTCATTGTTAAAAAAATGAAAAAAAAAATTTACTTTGAATAATGTGAAATGGCTACAAATTGCTGCTACGTTCATTAATTTCGAGTATAATCCTTTAGGTTCGAGATACCTGTAATTTTTTTCCGTTTACAAAATTTAAAATCCTCGTGCATCGAGCTTCGAAATCTCGCAAGACAAAAAAAGAGCATTTAAATTTGCCGAAAAACGTCTTAAATTCAAACCTTTTTTAACAAGTTCGGAGAAAAAAAAAATTCTAATTTCGCAACTTTTAAAGCTCGACAATCATCAATTAGGATTTCGCCTTCAATTACACTTTGCATCGGCTCGCGCGGTATCCCCCTTAAGCGGCTATTTTATTGCGCCTTTTATATTCGCGCGGCATAATGCTCGCGCGCTTATGCAGGACGCATTTTTCACGATCCCTTCGGGGATATTAATGGCCCGAGTAATAAGGCCGCCCGGTAATAATAAGCCAGATTATTCGGTTACGTTACTCTTGCGCATCCGCGTAAGTGTATACGAAATTTGGTGGCTTAGTAGGCCCATTCGATGATTTATTCCGAGAAGCGACGCGTAATGTCTTTCGATTGTAATTTAGTGCTTTCGAAAATCGCTTTGCTTCTCCTTATACCGTCGAGAATTAAAAGCTGATTGAAATAAGACAGGAAGCGCGGAATATTACATTCTCATTTTTTTACGTTGATTATTATGTAAAAGATAAAAGTGGTTGGATTTTGTTCTTTTTGGGAATGTAGCCGATATCCGATTAATAAACTGTGTATATTTATTTTATTTATATATATTTTTTTAACATAGAAAAGAAAATCAAATTGAAATGATATAATGATTAGAAAGATAATATATAATACTTTTTTAACAAAAAGTAACGTTTTTTGTGTATATAAAAACAAGAAAAACAGTAAAACTGTAAAAATATAACTTAATCTTAACAACTAAGCAGCCTTTTAAAATTTTAAATTGATGGTTTGACGATTCTAATATACTTGTATTTATTCATTTGCAGATTCCGACGATAGAACCGATGCTCCATACAATCACATTTACGGAAGGTTACCCATCCCAACGAGAGGCATGATTCCACCCACACCTCGCGCTATGTTCATTGGCGAATGGGATTAGATTATAAGACATACTCCACTTTTCTTTCCCGTCCTTCTTTTCATTTTTCACCTCTTCCCCTTCTTTGTTTCCTTTTTTACCTCCTTCCTCCCCTCTCGCTCTCTGTTATTTGAACTTATAAACCTTGTATATTGTTAATGTACTACATAAATATTCAAAAAAAAATTTTTTATTGATAGAACGTCGTATTTCGTATTCTTTTTCTCTCTTTCACTTTGCTCTTTATATATTTTTATTATTTCTTTTGAATGTCTTTTTAAGTCGAATGTAAGCTATTGATACTTGATAATTTTTACGAGTTAAGGAGAGAAATTGTAAAATATTAGATGTAAATTGTTAATCGTATTTGTGTAATTCATAATGAACATAAAAAAAAAGAAGACTAGTGTGCCATGTCAATGGAGAACAGTGGCAAGCGTTGACTCTTTTCTCACTCTTTATTGAGTCGACAAAAGAAAAATATTTTATTCAAAATGCATAGTGAATGTTTTAAGTCAATCGAGTTATTTTTTAATTTAAACTGAATAAATAAATACCCTTGATGGAAAGATTGTGCGTTTCAATAATGTAAGAAAGAAATTTCGTTAATGTATGTATAATAGCATTTAAGGTATTAAATATAAGTCTAAAATTTTCAAAAACTTGTTGAAAAAGTTATATTTCAATTATCAACTCGCCCAATGCCTTCTGGTTACTTTGTGAACCGACTATACATCAAATGAACAGGTAAAAAATCTTACTCATAAATTAAATCACTTAACATTTGTATGGTGCGTTACACAGCAGTACAAGAGAAAACACTATTGTATAAAAAAATTATCGTAGTAGTAGAGAGTGTTTTTTTTTTTTATCACTGGAAGTCCAAACTTATTATCTTAATTTAAAATAAGGAACTCTCAAAGTGTCAGTTGCCTCGATTTCGTAAGTCTTTGACTTTGTAAATGCGAACTAGCCAATGCTCAGTCGTGTAGGCCTCTTCAAGAGTAGTAAGTTCAAAGTCCTTGTTACCGATTTCCATATTTCTTACTCGATCATAACCAGATGGCTTTCCTACAGATAAAAAATAATCGTTTAATTTTTTTAAAAAACATTATATTTTCAATTTTGTAAAATTAATTTTGAAAAATTTTGATAAAACTAAAATTAATTATAGTGCAAAGAATATCATACAAGAAAAATGAAAAATAATTTGTTTACTTTACCTCCTTCTGTATAAACCTGTCCAAATCTATAGTAGCACATTTTGTACATCAAGCAATTGAGTAATGTTGGAGTGCCTTCTTTATCAACTCTAAATTCTCCAGCCGGATTATAATAATCCCATTCTGATATAGACTTTCCTTTTTCTGTGCTTCCAGCAATTCTTACCATCCACAGGAACTTATTCAGATCTAAAAATTTCAACGTGATATAAAAATATTAAATGTTTCTTTACCACGATTTAATTTTATAGAAAGTAAAATATTTACCGTCTGACGAATAACCCGTTAATCCACCGAAAATAACGAGAACATAGTTAACATCAAGTTCCCTCATAATTTCATATGATTTTTCTTCTGTACTAGCCATAGCCTGGCCAACTCTAGATATGTGCGTATTATTCCAAGTATTATTATCCACTAAAATCGTCCGATTAGCCATTGCCGTTATCTGATAACCATAATCCCACCAGGACATTACCTTGGCATCCTGAAGAATATATTTATATAAATTAATCAAGTATAAATCAGAATCATTTAATATTAAAAAATTTTATGTGAAAAACGAACTTCTGGTGTATTCATACGCAGCCAATAATAAGCTTCCCTAAAGTCATCGAAAATCATCCTTCCTCCATCAGGAGACCGAGCCGAAAGTACAATACTAGGAGAACTATAAGCTTCAACAGTAACCCACGTACAATGGAAAGTATATGAGAAGAAAAGGACGCACATCACTACGACAAACAGCGTTGCGACCTAAAATTTTTTAGAAAAATTTTAACTTGTTAAATTTAAAAATCTAATCCTTTACTTGTAATTAATTCTTTACCTCGCTTCTTAAAACATAGTTACTTTCAAATTTCTTTGCCTTCTTATCAACGGTTTTGCTACTATCAATTTCTTTCATGTATTTAAGAAGTAAAGAAGAAGCCGCTATTCCGCCTAAAATGCACATCACAGGTGCTAGCACCAACATCAAACGCACCATAACACCCTGAAAAATCATGTTTTTCATAATTTTAAATACTAAATTCAAATAAAGTATTATAAACTTAATAAATTATTTTGAAAAAGTTTTTTAATTTACTTTAATAAAAAAAAAAGTTTTTTCGACAATTTAAAAATATGTATCTTGAAATAATAAAAAACTTACAGCAAAATAAAGACTTGTAGCACCATAAAGAATCAAAAAGATGTTAGAATCTGTTAGTTTGGAAAAGCAGAAGTATAAACCAGCCGGGAATAAAAATACTAAAATCTGTAAATCAAAGTAAAAAGAGCTCCAGGAAGTTGGCTGATGTTCAGATACTGAAGCTATAATTGGAATGTGATTTTTGGCATAGGAAGGATCTAGTAAAGAGTAAAATCTTCCTGTCCAAGGCGAAATTTTCCCGGTTACTGTCAAAACAGCTCCAACAGCAATAGACAAAGCCAGTGTTGTAATAATAAGACCTTGGAATAATGTATCAAAATCGCTTTGTGTTAATCTGCTTCGAAGATAGTCAACAAAAGCATGTATTTGACATAATCCAAAAACTACAATTGCCTGAAAAAGTATTTTAAAATAATTTGAATCAAGTATTTTAAAAATGATTTATAATCATAAATAGAATCATAAATAACAGTAATAAAATACTTCAACTTACAAGCATATGCTCAGAGCTTTGAACTGGCTGGAAGCCCACAAATGGTATTTGCATAGAAAATATTGTTCCAAGGCAGTATAAAATGCTATATGCAACGTAAATTCTGTGGGAGAATCTACCTGTGACCATTAGAGTCAAAACATGCAAAGGTATAAGATTTATCAAAAAGACGTATCCTCCCCATGATGAGACCATGTAAAAGTATGCAAGAGCTGTACAAGTGGACCAGAAAATTGTACCCGTTTTTACAGCTTTAATCCACATGTAATATGTAAAAAGCATGCAGAAAATAGCTATTCCTTCGTTATCATATGACCCTGCAACAGATCGGGATATGTAACCAGGCACAATGGAGATCATTGCTGCTGCAAATAATCCTGAAGCAGAGTCCTGAAATATAATATCAATTAAAGTAAACTTTTTAAGAAACTTGATTATATTTTATTATTTACCTTTAATTCCTTTGTAAGTAAATATGTTACAATAGTGGTAAAACTGGAAAACAGTGGTGCAAGGAAGACGCAAACATTTCTTATATCTATAGTGATGTTTAACATCCAAGCTAAATGGTAAAAGGCTGCTGAAGTTACCATCAATCCAGGGTAAATTGTTCCTATTTTCAGATTAAATTTTAGGTTTCAAGGTACTAAATTTATCAATTCAGAAAAATATCATTTCAAAAATCATCAAATAAAATTTAAACATAATAGCAAAGAGATTTTATTTAGTTTAAAAGAAAATTCAAAATATTAAAATAAATCAAATTACCTCCTATAATTCTTCCTAGTGGATACCATACTCGATCATCAAACCAATTCAAGAAATTGTAGAATCCTTCCTCAGTCAAATACCTTGTTGTTCTGTAATTGAAGTAAGGATCGAATTCATGGATAACACTTTCAAATCTCAAGACAGAAAACAATCGTGTGGCAAAAGCTAAAAATAAAATTGTTATTAATACCCTCCTTTCCAATATTATCAAATTTCAACTCACATAATATTGCTGCAAAAGAGAGAATAGTTAATTTGAGAAGGGTCTCCTGTTTTTGTGCGGACATTCGAAGTCCTTTAGCTTTCAGAAGGACTCCCATGGTTGATCTAAATAAAAGTGTATATAAATATTAATTTTTAATATATAATAGTTTTAAAAGACTTTAATTTTTTAACTTGAAAGAGAAGTAAACAAAACAAAATTAAAGTTCCTTTAACATTGAAAACAAATGAAGTATATACTATTCTAATTCTATTCTATTATTGATATTCTACAGTAAACAACAAGATAATCAAAACAAAAGATAATTAAAATTGACCAAAAAAATTCGAAAAATAATTACGAAAAACCAAGAATTCACGTAATTCTCCAAACCATCGAATTAAACATCTACAAATAAAAAATAAACGCTGCAATTCTTTAGAGCTTTTGACCACGTATACACGCGAATTTTCTAGCCTAAGCACCGGCCGGCGCTGCGGAGGTCGCCTGTATGTGCCAATATCAGTCTTGGAAATTCACTTAGCGCCAAGAAGCAGAGTAAACAAGGAGTAGAATTGTGCACTTACGGCCTCTCTTTGCGCAGCCCAAATGGATAGAACCGATTTAAATCATGAAAAGCGAAGTATAAATTTGCAACCGCGAATTTCGTGAATCGCGAATTCGCGACGGCGGCGACGTGTATATTCCCTCGCTGCTCTGTCGAAAAAATCTACGATGCCAGCGCTCGTAGCATCCAATGCGGGAACTTGCATGATAAGTCAATGTACTGCCTGCGGTACAGATTAGGGTTCGTATCCGCTGCTAAAAATTTTTTACTGGATGCCGTAAGTATAGTCAGGCCGACAGGTTTGCCGTAAGTGGCCTTGGTTTTTGCGAGGATGAATGTTGGAAGGTACTTTGATTGGTCTGACTTTGATGCATTTAAATTTTAACTGAATTTAAAAATAAATGCAATATGTTAAACGATATCGGTTATCTTATCAGGAAAAAAATTAGAAAATAATTAGTCAAAAACTTTACTTACTATTTCAATTCTAATTTGCAATCGTGATATTTGCTTATCAGATAACTTTTCTTTTTTAATACGCTTAAGAAGGAAATAATTAATAAATAGCCTCAATCCTTCTCTAAAATGATGTAACTTCTCAGAGATTGCAATTCTTTCAAACACTTGCAGGCATGTCTCTGTGTTTTCATGTAATAAAATATCAAGCATTACTTTTTTAAAAAGTGTCATGGTAACTTTGTCTAACTTTCCAAGCTGAATTACCTGTAAAAATAAGATCAAAAATGAAATAAATTTTAATGTTATACATATAAATTATTGGCTTTTCATTGAAATTTTCTGACCTTTAATATTGGGTAAAGCTTTCTGAATAAACAAATAGGACATCATTTGGGCCATATTCATAATTTGTTTCATTTCATAACTATTTAACATTTTGAATTTATCCCACAATGTATATTGAATAGTCATCTAAAAAATGTATAAGTGTTAAGTAGGAAGTAAATATTATTTAATCGTCGATGTTCTGTATTTACTTACTTGATATTTCTATCTATTTCTATTCACAAAACTTTTACAATAATACAGCGTAGTAAGGATTAAATACTTTTTCTTGAAGGCAGCAATTTAAAATTACGTAAACTATTTCCTGTTCTTAACGTTTTTTCAACCCTAAATGATATAATTTTTCAAATGCATCTAAGTAATCTCCGGCTGTCATTAAAACGCAGAAAATATTTTTTCTGGCATTAGTATTCATTCTTTGAGCTCGTGCTGCTTCAAGAATCTTCTTGCTGTAAACTGGCTTATTTTCAGAGGATTTCGTTGCTTTGGTATTTGGTATTTCTTTTCCTGACCAAGCTGATCCAACTATCCACAATTTACCTCTTTCATCCACTGCAATCGTAAGTTAATAATTAATAATTTAATTTAAACGTTTAAAAAATAAACGTGGTGATTATACATACCGTTCAGTAAATCTTCAAAAGAAAGATTTAATTGAGATATAGTATTTCCTTTTCTAATCAAAGTTTTCGAAATTTTTTTTAAATTTTCTACGATAGTTTGATCATATAGAGGTATTTTATTTATGTTATTATTTTTTATAACCAACAAAACATCCAAAATGAATTGACTTCTTGAACTGTAACAAATTAAATATTTAGAATTTAATTAATCAGAAAAATAATCTAATGAATTAAGCTTTTAATTTGCATTGATTCATCTACTTCTTACTTGGATGATTTTACTATAGCAGCTTTTTGCTGTAAATTCAATATAAGTTCTTTTAAAGCAAGAGGATCGTCCTTTCTCATTCTAAATTCAGCCGTTATTAAAATTAATAGAATAATTTCAATTTCTTTCGTAGTAAATTTATTAGTTATTTTCTCTAATATTTGGTAAATAAGTTGTGATCCAAAAACCTACAATTTAAAAATAATTTCACTTTTAATTTAAAATGTTTTATTAAGAGTATAAATTAAAAATTACCTTAAAATTATATAAATGACAAATTATCAAAAGTTGACAATGAAATCTCGTGTGTGGGAAAGACGCGTACAGTGCTTTCCTCTGGAAGATGACACAAAAAAGAGGATTCTCTCTTTGATGGTTCTAATTTAAGGTTAGTTTATGTTGTCACTTATCACTTATCAGCCTGCAGTCCGGTGCCTCATGAAGTTGGCTACACAGCTGTACTATGTAAGTCAAGTGGGATTGTGGGCTGAGAAGGTCTGCGCAGTACGCAAGCGCACCGTATAGCAAACGTGTATTAGTCATATCGTGTCTCAACGATCTTTGTTACAGCCATCTTACTCCAAAAGCCACCATTTCTGCGCTGAAGAAGAAACGCTCATCCCTGTAAGAAATAGCAGACCAAGAGAGTTGATGCCTTGCGCAGATTCAAGCTGTCCACGAAGGATGTCGAGAAGGTGGTCCGAAAGCCAAAGAAAACTGTAGCCAAGAAAGCTTCAGTAGCGAAAAAGCAAAACCGAGGTAAAGACAAGAGCCATGAAAATTTTATTACGTAACTTTTCATTCACTAAATAAATATATATCTACTTACGACTTAGATACATGATTTGAAAAAAGACTTTCCCATTTGATAAATGCTGCTTGCAATCTTTCCATAACTTTAAGTTTATAATATCTTTCTCAATTAATTCAGATATTCAAAATCATAAGGCTTAATTTTTTGTGTTTTCTTTGGTGGTTTGTTGTTATAATTATTAATTTTATATGTTGTTATAATTATTTACTTTAATATAAATTGTTTTAAAAGAACTTTGAGTTCGACATTTAGTTCAGGATAATATTTAACAAATTTATATCACATCATATTTATTATATTAATTAAGTCTGCAACAAAAATTAAAATACCTGAAAGATCACGACCACCAGAGCTAGTGTAAATAAATTTTAATCCATTATCTATATCACCATATCCTCCAGAATGGAGTATAGAGTAAGCACATTCACTTTCTCGACTGTGAATTCCAGTCACAGATGGTATATGTATTCCAGCTTCAGTTAACTAGTAGAAAAAAAATTTTTGACATTTTTTTTTAAGTTTGTCATTATATTAAATTTTTTGGAAAAATATTTTCATAAAACTTTTGTATATATAAAATTAGAATATTTAATCTTCATTCTTTAAAACTATTTATCCTATTTTGCTCACTTACATTATTTGTGGAATGTGTAAATGGTTTCTTTCATATTTATAATTAATATAAATCTTACTTGAATTCTGCTCTGCCAACAAGAGTCAACTTCAATTCCAGGTATTCGACCTTTATGATTTTTTTTAATATTTGGACAATGTTTACTTCCTCCTGCATTTGCCATTCCTGAACCCCAATATCACTTACTATTTTTAATATTTTTATTAAACCATTTTTTAACTTTATCGTTTTTTAAATTAATTGGATTTAAATCAATTTTTTAATGCAAATCAATCATTAAATATTTGTTTTAATAATTTCATTTTCATTATTTTTACATTTAGGACAATACCAATCTTCCTCCGGTACTTTTTGTAATGGTGGTTTTAAACAATCAATATGATATTCATCTTCACATTCATCACAGAGAGTAATTTGATGAGAATCATTTTTTCCTTCACAAATTTAACATCCGCACATTTTACACTTCACATCTAATTTATCAAAACATTTAAAACATTCTGGTGCAATGACTCTTCTATTTCTACTAATTTTATTTAAATCATTTTTATTCCTACCTTTTAAAAATTTGGGTTTTTCAATAATGTAAACTTTATTTTCTAAAATCATTTCATGATCATTACGGGATTGTCCATTGCTATAAGGAGTAGAATACATGTTATAAATAATCTTATAGAATTAAATTTGCTTATTTATTTGTAAACTTAACTTACTTTCCTATGAGCAATGAACCAAACAATATGCTTGGGGTTATAATAATTCCAAATGGTCAATTAGAATAATAACCTCTGTCTTTCATGGGTTTCCATTCGAGTATTTGCTGAAGTAATGGAAAACACTAATAAAAAAATTTGTTATGTTATTTTGAAAATATCACACTTGCCACAGCACTAACTTTTTAAACTATAATTACCATCACTTGTCTTGAAAAGTTAAAGATGACTAAAGATGTTCGCACTCCATTATCAGAAAGAAAAGGACTCCTCCAGGCAATTAATGCACTTCTTTGTCGAATACTGCCATTAGAAGTTTGTATCAGCATCACTCGAGTAGTATGAGCATAATTACTAAATCTAAAATTTCATAATGCTTTTCTCTATAATAAGAGCAAGCTTGTTGTAGTCCAGGTGCATGATGTGTAAGCGAGCATAATCTCTGTAAATGAAGTAATCCTGCCAGACTGCTGGAAAGTCCACATCTATAACAGCACTTACAAATTATACACTTTCATAATAATATTTAGAAGACAATACTACATTAAAAAGACAAAAAAGTAAAGCCTGATGATGGCTAAAGAGGACCTGAAACTGAAAAATGAAAGTTGTTTTTAGCTTGACAGCTGGAAATAATAATGGGACTTTAAAATTTACCTGCATTGAAATAGTAGTTCTGTGTCCAGGAGTCTTTTCTTTGAAGGCTGTAAATG
>UCOL01001018.1:0-44710 GCA_900474335.1 Ormyrus nitidulus
CAATATTATGTAGAATCATTTTTTAATAAAGCCCTTGTATACAACTTGTATTCAAGCTGTACAAAATTTTTTCATTTTTTTTTTGTAGCTTTTTTTTTCTTTGTTTTGCGCTCGATAAGCTTGACGTCTTTTATCGGGGAAGAGTCATTTTTTAGAAACGCCACTCCATTATTGTGAAGGAGCGTAATGCACGAGCTTTAAGTAACTTGTATGAGATAATGGCGTTTTACTGTAGTTTGACGTTTTGTTTTATTAGAAAGATTAGAGAGTTTAAGAAGAAGATTAAGAAGGAAAAAGAAATGATCGACCTAAGTTACTCATACAAAATTAAAGTATTTTTTTCTATCAAAAACGTCTTGATTCTTGATGAGCAATTGATTCAATGATAATTGGAAGCCTTTACAATTTTCGACGTCGCGTACCGACAGAAAGTCGTGCAGCATACAGGCACCGTAGACCAGAGAATTAGGGCGATCGATTGTTCGCGCCCCAATTCCCGGTCTGCTCCTGCATTCAGTAATCGGAAGGTGAAGATGAAATTGCGAACTGCGCAGCGCCATTATTTTAAAAGTTATCATCGGTAAACGATCCATTTCCTCCCTCGACTGTCATTAAGAATTAAATTTGTCGAAACAAACTGAATTCC
The DNA here is from genome assembly GCA_900474335.1 of Ormyrus nitidulus. Taxonomy (NCBI): domain Eukaryota; kingdom Metazoa; phylum Arthropoda; class Insecta; order Hymenoptera; family Ormyridae; genus Ormyrus; species Ormyrus nitidulus. Next base: position 647 of record UCOL01001018.1, read on the forward strand.
GAATTCTTGATCTCGTCAAATAAAAACCCCCCAAAAAATAGCCGCACCAAAGAAGGCCAATCTCAAAAAATATAAAACAAAAAAAAAACGCCTCGCGAGGATCAATACGCTCTTCTCGTTCCTCCGCCTTTGAATGTAAAGCAACTCCCGACTCTCCCCGAGTATACACACAGTCCGCAAACCACAGAGAGGAAGAGACGAGCCCCGGCGCCGCGCGCTTTAAACGCAGATATTCGTCCGCGGCGCGCGAAATCTCGAGAATTACCCTCCGATCATACGTTCGAAGCTCGCTCTCGCGTTCGACATTCGGGAGAGAGGAGAGCGAGAGCCTGCACGCTCTCGCCTCTGCCCTGGGAAAGCGAGATGCCTGCCCCGGGTCCTGCGCGCTCTCGGTTGATAATAACACATCGCCGCGCGGCATAATACTCGAGCCCCGCCGCCGCGGGGACGCCCACCGCAAATTACGGACGATCGCGCTCCCGTATATCTGCGGCTCATCTCTTTTTGGCCAAATAACACGGCTGCGCCGCGGCCTAAAGGGCCCGCTGCCGCTGCTGCTGGCTTCGCTATCTGTCTCTCCTTCGCGTGCACGTACGCGTGTATGTACCTCCGGTTGTTGCGCATCTCTCTCGGTAACTGTGTAATTACGTCAAGGGGGCACACCGCGAGAGAGAGAGAGAGAGAGAGAGAGAGGGGGGAGCCGGCGGATTTTGATTATTTATTAATGAAGCTCCGGGAGAGATTACGCGGCCGTTGCGAAGGCGGTTTTAAGTCGATTTAATTAACGCGAGAGCTGCGCGCGGGGATGATTTATTCCGGCGCGCATCTCCGATTAAGCCGCGGTTATTACCGGGTGCCGGGGATTAAGTACACCGCGCGCGCATCGAGAGATCGAGAGAGACTCGCGGAGCCGAGGGAGAGATTTCGACGAGAGTTTGCTGTATATGAATTGGTTGGTAGCGCAATTTCCGGCGGCCGAGAGAGATTTTTTTCGGAGATGCAATATCCCGAGTCTTGCGTCGGGAATTTTTATACCTGGCGGATATTTTCGGGCATTACGCGCCCCGAGCCGCTTCGATTTTTCGGCAGCTCTTATCAGTCCGTATTTAACGCCTCGCGCGACTCGGAGCGCGGATCGAGCGGAGTAATAATACGCGCGCCGCTAAAAAGACTGATTGGCCCCTCCGTCCGGCTCGTTATTTCGAGTGCGGCGATTGTTGCATTCTTGCGCTGCGGCTCAATTACAATGCCCCTTTAGCCTCCCGCGACGCTTAAAAAAAAATGCTTTATAATTGACGCACACGCGCGTGATGCAACGCGAATTGAGAAAGTATAACTCAAATCGCTTAAGCCGGAGTCTCTTATTTCGCGAATGACGCAATGTCCTTAGCCTTTTTTTTTTCTTTTCGAGCGAGCGAGACTACAGGAACGTGAGCGCAGCCGCGATTTATCGCTGAAAATGGAATGATTGTCTTTGAGCTGTTTTATAGAAATCCGCGACTATCGCGTTAGAGGCGCGCGGGCTTTAAACGACTGGCTTCGCTTGCAGCTCGGGAGCGACATAACTCGATTAATTGGTATTGTTATAGTGTTTTACGCGCAACAGCGTGCGACAATGTAGGCTTTGGAATATTGGAGTGTCGTGGAAAGGAATTAATTTTGGATTTATTTTATACCAATATATACGTGAACAATGTCTTAAAATTTTATTGAAACTGTAAATTTTAAAATATCTATACATTTATTTCAATAGATTCTTTCATTTGCTTGTCTTAGATTATTAATATTATCACCATGAATCGGTGTTTCATATATAAAGTTTCCTTTAACACACATTGAAATATTCCTGCAGGCCCATTATATGCTTTTCGAAACAAAATTCCAAAGCACGAAAGAATAATGAACCGTGACGACAATAAACAGTTAATGGCAGTCGTAAATGTTAGCCGCGGCAAGAATTTCAGTGGGAAAAAGATATTTTGTAAATTCTGACCCACATACGTCAAAGACACGAGACCCTTTATGAATCGTTCCGTTCGAATTATCGCACTTTGAGAAAAACTGATACAATTGACCGTAACCGCACGCCAGTCATAACATTTTAAAGTTCGATTTTTCATTTTCATCGTGTAAATGCGCATGAAATGTATGCATTTATTGGAAATTTTGCTAGGCGATCGATAATTGTTTCGTGCTAAGTGCACAACTTTACGATATCGTAATGCTTGTAAGTTTATTTTACTCACAATGCACTTATTATATACTCAACAAATATAAAGAATCTGACATTACATTAAATGTTTTTCTACACAACGTCTAAAGAACAGATCATTCATTTCATCGTTACAGCTCCAACAAGTCCTTAAAACCGCGCCAAAGCCTAACAGCGCAATCGCCAATCGGCGACATTGCCGATCGTCAGTCTGAAAGCTCTCCGAGTCTAAACGCAATCCGAGTCCTGTAAGCGCGAACAAAGCAACGTGGCGCACCTTCTCTCTCTCTCTCTGCGGACGAGCGAGAGCCAGGCCTCATTTTATACGCTGCACTTTCCGCGGATCGAGAGCGAAAGAAGGAAAGTAAAACGGTATCGCGCTTGCTCGCCGGGAGCGGGAAGATAACGAGAAACTCCGCGAGCGCGGGGAGAGAGATGCCCCCGGATGACCTCGTCGTCGCGGCGGAGAGAGGAGTGGGGGGCAAATAGCAGCAGCAGCAGCAGTCGCTCGCTCGCTCGCAGGTGCAGCAGCGAGTAGTCGACTGGCCCACATGCGCCAGCAGCAGCTGAGGGGCACGCGGTCGCGGTCGATAGCCCGATATAGAGCGAAACGCGCACGGCGGCTGTGGCGCCAAGCGCCTGCGCGCCCGCACACACTTATATACCTATAAACGGGGAAAATCCGGGCAGGGAAGAGAGAGAGAGAGAGATCCAGGCGTCAAGCCGCCGAGGAGCAGTCGAGTCAATTTTTCTCGCGAGCTCGACACGACGCTCCGGCAGGGAGAATATAGGGTGGGCAGGCGGTGCAGTAACCGGAGGGGGAGGGAAGAAAAGGGCGAATCAAAGGTCCGGAGAGGTTCGGGGCTATTTTCGGGAAGGGATTTGGGTCGCTCGCGAATGACGGGAATTTGGACGGGTTGCGAAATGCTGGGTATTTTGGGTACTCGCGCTATTTCTGGAGGTGTACCTTCGATCGACTATTATTCTTTGGACTTTTGTGTATTTCTAGGATTTTTCATTGGACGGGTGAAGTAGATAAGCAGTAAAAATGATGGATTTTTATTTGCTGCTAATTGGAGGTTGTACGTTAAAGTATTAAATAACTTTATTACTTGCAATGATGTATTCCAATAAAAACTTTGAACGAAGGTAAACGAACTGAAACGAGTTCACGAGTCTACAATATTTTTACCCCACGTTGAACCAAAAGACAAAAATCTCCTTTCAGAATTCTGTCTTTTTTTTCAAATTACCCCCGCACATTTCGTTCAAGTTTGCGTCCTTAAACGAATTACCTAAGGCAATTGACACACATAATCTTTTTTAAAAAAAACAGCGCATTACGCGCATTTTCCCGCTAATGCAATAATTACCTGCGTACACGTCAACGGCCGGGAGATAAATCATGCGAGCAATACGCGCCGCGCGTATATTCATCACCGAAGCTTCGGAAAATAAAAGTTACCGTAAGATACAAGTCATTTTTCCACGGAACGATCCGAGGCAATTCATCTTGTCGGTCAGAAAGAAGGAGAGTATATAGCCGCGCCGACAACTGGAGTATTAGACGCCGTGCTCTACTTTATCAATTAAAACACACCGCGGATGCCCTTGTCAGTCACCGAGTTTCTTTAGCCGCTGCCGCTTGTGTTCCCTGCGCGCGCACGCGATTCGTCGCTTATATAAAAAAAAGAAACGAAAGAAAAAAGGTTAACTAAGCGGCGAATGTATGAAAAAAAAAAAGAATGTGCAATAAACCATCGCCGCGGGCTTATCGCTGACATACTTGTGGCGATAGACCAAAAGGAGAATTAATGCTCGTTGCCTCGCCGCTCGTCGCATTAAACGAATTGGAAAAGTGTGGATTTTTCTGTGCGTCGAATTATAATGGCTGCGATGCGAAATTGCGTCCTTTTTTTTTCTTTCTGGAATCGAAGAGAAATATTGGAAATATCGCATTTGCACGAGAGCAGTTGTTTTAAACCTCGGTCCACGCTTTTTTGCTGCTCCCTTATTTTTGCGCAAAGGGTTTTATCGTCGAGCGAATTCTACGCGAAATTAATTCCCTCGCTTGAGATTCTTCAAATAAACCGGATAACCGAATAGACGAACTTTTTAACTATTTCTAATTTACGAGCTAGACTGTGTAACAATTGTCCTGTCATCGAAAGTTGTTAAACGCATCGAACGTAATATCATCGAAACGCGCGATGTAAAAATTTTTCTCCCCGTCCACTTGCCTCCCATCCCAGACGCACAAAGGCGGGGGGTCGGGCCGCAAATTAAGCCGCTCTCTTTGCCCTCGCTCATTGATAATCTGCCGCGCTCGCAGCGCGAGCGCACCAGAAAAGTAGAGGAGCAGCGACGACAAGAGGGAGAGGGAGGAAAGGACGGAAAAGCGTCGGGGAAGAGGCCGCAGGCAGGTCGAGGATGCCGGGTTCAAGCACCTAAAGCTGCACAAATGACGTTCGACTATTATGTATATCGTCGTCGTCTCTCTCTGTGCGCGCGCGGATGTAGATGCGAGTATTTCAATGACGCGGGAGAGAGAGAGAGAGAGAGAGCGGATATGCGAGGGGAATCGCTACTTTGAAAGGATGCAGCTCTCGGTGGGAGAGAGACTTTTAATGAAAAAATTGGCTTATACAGCTGGCTAATGCGGGGAAGGAGTCTGAGTGGTGTGCATCCTTTTTGACGATTCGTTTGGGTTCTGTATTAAGGTCTTGAACTGGATAACGTGGAAAATGATTAATAAATTTGAGGAGATAAATTTGTTTATTAGAAAATGCCCGCTGATATCGAGAAACTATCCGAGGAAAATAAACGGTTAGAAATAGGAGTCCCCGTTGAAGTTGAAAGAAAATATTTTTCTCAAAAAGTTTCTTGGATTATAGGTTCGATTGAAATTGCAATTATTGATCAGTATTTTATATTGCGTAATAATAAATCTATTATGTATTAGTCAAAATACAGTTATAAAACTGAAATAACAGACTGCCAGCACGGCATTGTTTATCTTTCAAAGCTATTTTCAATTTTCTCTATAACCTCCATTTCAATTTATACAAGTGTCTAATTCAGGTCTTAGCTTCAGTCTTAAGATTGGGCAATTGATCTACTTAAGTTGCACAAAATCAAAGCCATCAATCATCTAATTATATACGATAAAACGCTTATTCAAACATTCCATTCAGCTGTAACCGGCGACCAAAAAAAAAAAAAAAAAAATCGTCCAAAAAATTCTCTTATCTATCTCGTCTCGAACGATATCCAGCCCGGACGGTCGCGTCGGCAAAAAAGCTTGCAATATTTAGCTCGACAATGCGCGGTTTATCGCCGCGAGAGAGAGAGCGCATAATTTCCCTTTCTAGAGCAGCTGGAGACACGTGAGAGCTTGGCTCGCGACGCCCAGGCATATGGACATCCCTGCTCTCTCGCATCAATCTCTCTCGCCGAAAACACTTGCGACGCCTCGGCCGACTGTTAAATTACACCTCTCGCGCGGCCGGGGCTCACCTCGCACACCGGCGAAGCCTATATAAGTGCACGGACGGCGGATACGTGAAATAATTACGTGGGTGTGCAAGTGTGTATGTATGCGCGGATCTATGGACGGCTGCCAGGGAGCGAGAGAAGCCTGGTAGTACGCGTCGCGCACGTACACACGTATATGCGCGCGCTCGGCGGCGCGCGGCGCGTTCATTGAGACCTGACCTAGTTCAAGACGAGCTCGCAAGCGCGGTTCAGCGACTCTCGCTGCCGCCGCCGCCGCCGCCGCTGCAGCTGCAGCTGCGCGCACGCGCTAATTGAGTGATTTGCCGCACGAGTTTTCGAGGGATCCGCGCGGGTCGGCGCGGGACGAGCTTTTTCGAGCTTCCCTCTCGGCGATTGTTTATTGTATACGCTTTTGTGTATATTGAGTGAATTCGGCGTGAGATGGATCTTAAATTCGGGGATGGTTTGGGTAATGGATGAGCTTTTGGCGGGAGAGCTTGAAGTCTTGAGCGAGGTTTACTTTGAGGCTCGGTGAAATATGGTATCGTTAAATTATTATTTAAGTACGTACCGAAAATAGTTTAATGAAAAGCGAAATCTTGTACATTGAAGTTACGACTTAATGAATATACTTTATTGATTGCTTCTATAAATTTGATTTTATGAATAATAAAAATTATTAGTGGGATTAAAAATTTACTATTTGAACGACGCTGTCAGAGTTGAAATTTAGCGGGTTATTGGAGAAGGATTTATTAAATGGATCAACAAAACTATTTGATAAACTCACTGAATCCCTTGTACTTTTGTAGTGATCAACGAAAGCGAATTTACCTGAAACAGAAAGAAAGAATAATTAAAAAACTAAAATTTAGAATAATTAAAAAATTAATCGAGATATTATTTTCAATCTATTCGGATTAGTAAAATAATAGAATATTACTACCCCTTTTATATAAAAACCTATTGCTTACATGTACTACCAATAATTTTAAATACAACACATTGAAACAATTTGAAAGCCAATAAACGGATACTTCGCGGTTTCACTCAATCTCTCTTCTCTAACACATCAAGCTTTCGATAATAGGATCCACTCGAGGATAAAATAGCTCGTTGAGCGTCGAATTTACGGGAACGCATAACCAAATTCGAATTCATCATTATCCACTCGGATGGCACAAACACGTAAATGCATAATCACACATCGGTGGTCCGCCCTTTGACCTCTGAATCACACGGATGATATGTGGGTTACTTAGCCGAAAAATTCATATATTCGAACGAATTTCATTTTTTACAGATTCAACGCGGCACAATATTACCGGACGACTCCATCGACTTATCGGCGCATAATGCAAAGCAACGGCTATCGACTCAATATTCATTCAGTCCCCGCGGCATATCCGCCTTTCAGAAAAGTTCGCAAGATTATTCAAAAACACCGCGCCGCAAGTAGGCCGCGAACCTTCGCGAGTGGCAAGCGGCGCGTTCCATTTTTCTCTCCTTTTTTTTCCAATCAGAATTTATCGCCCTTTTTCCCCCAAGAAACGCCGATCCTCAATATGACGTCGCGCTCGACGTTATCCGCGCGCGTGCGTCGTCGTCGTCGTCGTGCCGCGGCAACAGTAGCTCTCCGAGACCTAATTGCAAATTGATCCATTATTCTTGCCCGCGTACTACACGGTTACGCGACACAACTGACCCCGTTTACGTCCCCGTAATCGAATAAGCGCGACTCCCCGGCTATATACGAATTCCATGTAACGATGATGTATCGCCGCGTTTTCAATTGGACGGACCGCGGGGTTTTCCGGCTCGTCTTGTCGACTGTACACAAGGTGTTTTGGTAGATGGCTAGAACTTTTTTTTTTCAACGGGCGCGGCTAATTTCGTTCGGAGCACGAGTTTCCGGACGGAGTCGGAGAGTGTGTGTTTTTTAAGCTGGACTCGAATTCCTTTGTAAGGTCACACAGCCGCCGATGAATCACGAGGCGGTACGGTTACGGTGTCGAAACAAAATAGCAATCCTCGTAATGGAGGAGGCCGTCCGCTCCGCCGAGTTAGCAGCGACTCGAGTCGATGTTAATTGCCGCTTTTCATTCAAGGAACATTGTACGCACAAAGAGTTTATTTCATCCGGTCGAAACCTCGAAAAGACGTCGGCGTTGCGAACCCGTTGAAAATATTCGAGCGAAGTTACGGAAGGTTTTTAAAGACCGCCAATGGCGGCGGAGAGATTCGTTTATTACGGCAGGTTACGTTGAAAATCGAGTTTGTCAAAGCCTCTGTACTTTTGGAAGAGTCTAATTTCATACACAAAATGAAAGTAAAATAATACGATCGAGAAATTGCTTTTCTTTCCGTAGCTTTCGTGTATATAATCTCTTCCGACAACAGCGGCGAAACATCTCTCTTACCGACTCCTCGGCCGAGTTTTAGAAAGTGAGAAATAAATATCCCCGAGATCCGACGGAATTCCAAGACGAGGAAGAGGATCCCGCCGGTCCGCAGAGTTTACATTTATTTTTCCCCGATTCTTCCGAGCCGTAAAAGGTTAAGGAACTCCCTCTCTCCTTTTGCGCGCGGAGGAAAGGTAAACCTCGCGAGTGTACGAGAATCGTCTCGGCAAATGTTTGAGGAGTGACGTCAAAAATCCGAAGAATCGACTTTAAAGATTTCTCGGGCCGTTCATTCAGAGGCCAGAGTCTTTTAAATTCGCTGCTTTTGCCGAGAGCGCCGCGCGGCGGAAGTTCGCTCGCGATGTCGGTATAGCTTATAAGCTAGTTTCGACTGTTTGTGCAAAAGTATCTAGGTATTTCCTAAATAAGCTTTTATAACCAAAAGTTATTCGCGTTTATTGGAAAGCATAAAAAAATTAATTTCTCGCTGAAAAAACGTTCCTCTTCATACGAGAGGAACGTTGAGAATCTTCTCAATATTTAAGTCAGTGGAACTTCTTTTTATAACAAAAGGAATATTTTTTGTCAGGAATAGATTTTATTTCCAGACAAAATTACAGTTTTTCGAATTAAATAGAAATCCATTTGAGAGTAGTAGAATCTTTATAAATACAAGTTCCGCTAACCCAAATACTGAAAACATTCATCTCGCAAGGCGAGAAACCTTTCTTCCCAGTGTTCCCAAAAAAATGAACTTCCTCAAGTCGAAGCTACTCAAAAAACCGAATCACGAATAAAAGACCACCACGTATACTCCTCGAATGAAAGGATTCTCCGCCGGTACGTTTCATTGTACCTCCGAACGAAATGCGCTCCGAACGAAATTCGCGAAAAAGCATACCGCGTTTTTCGCCGAAACCGAAATTCCCTCCCCCGCCGACGACTCCGGCATTCGTCGCACGACGCGGATCATGCAGGCGGTACACACAGGCGACCTACTTCGTTCCCCCGAGTTCTTCCGTCCCGCGCCGCGCCGCTATTGTACACGCGCCGAGGATGTGCGAGGCCGTTCGGCCGAAGCGCAAACTCTGCGCCTATCGAGCTTTAAAGCCTTAAATGGAGTTGTTGGGGTTTAATGAGAGGTAATTCGGTTTTGAAAATGCGAAGAGTGGCTTGCGGGAATGATGTTTGAGGTTCCGCGTGGAATGTTACGAGGATGCATCGGAAATTGGAGGATTAAGCTGTATTTGAAAAGTCTTGGTTTGCTAATGCGACACTGTAAGTAGAACAAAACTTGCGTGGTAAGACAATTATGCAAGTATGCTAATAACGTTTTCCTGTTATTGGATCTGCTAATAATTTCATTCCAACTTCCTCTTTCACGCATTTTCAATTTGCATTATATTAGATACTCGATACATTCTTTACGAACCAAAAATATTCACTTTTTCTAATTTTCTAATTCATCAATATTGAACCATTAATCGTACATATAGATAATTCGCTAAATTATTCACAAAATATCGACACTGAATCACTAAAATTCTTCAAACATCAAACTTGAACTGCGAATACTACTGAACTGCGAGAGTCAAGACTCTCAATAAAAAAAAATCATCTCATCCAACTTAATTTCCCTACCACAAGCATTAGAATAATTCCCACCTCCTGCACACACTTATCAGTCCAATATTTCTCTCGCAAACGCGCAATTTTCTCCCGCCGCTCTTCCTCTCTCCTCACCGGTAAACCAGAAACTCGCCGAAACGCCCGCTCTTCCTCGACTTTTTCCTCGATCCCCATATAGGACGAATCTGCGTCGAATTTTCGGCAGCTCGCCGACCGCTCGCTTCTTACGCCTCGGCCGGCGTGGGCGCTCGATTCCGCGCACGCGCCCGACCGACGCGCATGTGGGTTCTTTATTATTCCGCGATCGGGGCGCACAAGTGCCTACGATGTTTTGCGTGTTGACATCGGGACACGCACCAGAGAGAGAGAGAGAGAGAGAGCGTAATTATTGTTTGGGTTTCGACACCTCGGAACACGAGCGCACGAGCGGCCGCCTCGAGTCGCAGACGTCCCTTTTGCGTCAATTGATACGACGGGACGGGATGTGGATGTGTGATTAAATGAAGGCCTCTTTTACGGCCTCTGTGTATAGAGACATTTTCGGACTTCCCAGTATTTATGCCTCGGTGATCTTCGTAATTGCGCTTTTTATCTGATAAAGCGCCGTTTGGGACGGGTAATAAAAAAAATCATTCTTGAGTATATAATACTTCACCGAGTGGAAAAAATATCATTTTATCGTTCTATTTGTAAATAGTGATTTATACTTCGTGTGCAATTAGCGATAATAACTGTTCGAATAATGTTAGTTATGACGGCAATCGACTCGTAAGACTTGTCATTATACAATTTTTTAATAAATATTTTCACTTGCCGAGACTTTTAAAGAAAGCTATGTTTATCAACAAATGTTCATACATTGACGAATGACCGTAGCGCATACAGTACACTAAATAAATCGGGTACATCGATAAATATTGAGTAATTATATTTTTAACAATTCGTGTAAGTTTGCTTTATACAATTTTTCATCTTTCTTAATTACAAAATTGTAAATTAAGTTAAAGCGTTCAGTCCCTGCGATCCACCATATCATAGTATCTGCAGCGGCATCACCGCAACCCCCTTTCCCTCCCCGGTCGAAAATAAATAACGGCCCCGAGAGCGGCGAGAAATCATAAAATCGTAAAGTATCGCGGGGCATATACACGTCGATGCTAAGTGCAGCTCTGTCCTTGAGCTCGGGCAACACCTCGCGCCGCGCGGCCAAGCGCCAATGTGTCGTTTACCCCTTCGAGTTATTTGGCCGCGGCTCTCGCGCCTCCGGCTCTTCCCTCCGCCGCGCTGCTCGGACACTCACCGCTCGAGGCTCGCGCAGCGAAAATATATATATATATATATGTGTATGTGTACGAGCGACGCGCGAATTCGCTGATATTCTTTTGGGCTGTTGTCTGTAGCGCCTGGCTTTCGTTTGAGGCGAATGAAGGTGTTGCGACGAGGAATAGTTTTGTGCCGGGTATTGTTTTATTAGCGCGGAAAATGGGACTTTTTTTTTTGAAAATGGAAACGGCGTAAATAATTTTTTAATTGAGACTAATGAAGAAGCTTTTTCTGAAAAAAGATATTTGTCGCTGTCTACCTAATGAAAAGTCTGCTTTTATTTAACAATTTTTATTATTTAAATTTGAAGATATATCCTCCAGGATCTTTTGAGTGCAGAGGAATATAAATAAATTAAACTCCTTCTTGGTAGAATTATGAATATTTTACTGTCTCTCAAGATGGTTTCCCAATAATTTTTATTCAATTAGGTAACAAGTTTTAGCTAAAAATGGCTCGATTTAAAAAAACACATTAGCCGACAAAACTGGTTAATTTTCAAAAGCTCTTCGGGAAAACCGTAATTCTAAAAAACTCAAAAGACCCTACTACATACATATTTCTCATTATCAAAGAAAAAAAAAATGCCGCCCGAAAAGCATCTCCACGCACACGCCAAAGCGAAGCAGATATTTATGATTCAGGTGGTTCCTCGATACGTCCGGCCGGCCTCTCCTTGCGTCGCGGCGGTCGTATCTCACCGCGCGCCGCCGAGACCAATTGAATAAACCGCGCGCGACGACGAGGAGGCCCCCCCGAGAGATTTGCAATTCGAAGCGCTGAATAGCCAAAATCTCGCAGTCGCACACCGAGCCGCGTCGCGCGCGCCGTATACACCGACCTTGCAGCGCTCGTCGCGCGCGAATTTCTCTTCCCAGAATCGAGGCCCCCGGCGATAATAGACGCAAGAAACGGTGAAAGAGCGAGAGCTCCGCGAGGAGAGAAAAAAAACAGCGGAATTTGCACATCACTGCCCGGAGATCCTAAACAAAAGAGAGGTGCGCGCGCGGAGAGAGAGAGAGAGAGACGGGGGGAGAGAGAGAGCGCCGAAAGCGGAGAGAAAAGCACGTGTGCACGCACATATATACATCTGTGCGCTCGTGCGCGCCTCGTATACGCGGAATTAGGAGTGGCCCCGGCGGACCCGCCGGCCAAAAAGACCGCGGCGACGCGGGGCTGTCCGGAGAGGCGCGCGGTTGGCCGGGGAAACGAGAAAAAAAAAAGAAAAGAACTCCGCAGGCCTTAGGAACCGGCCTTTTCGGCTCTCTGCGAACGGAGACGGAGAGAGAGAGAGCGGCCGATGCATACGTAAACGCACGACGGCCAACGACATCGCGACTCGCCTCGCGCGAGCGGGGAATTAACATTTTTCGGCGCGACGACGAGGACTCTCTCGAGGAATGCCGCGCGAGGAAAGTTTTTTTCAAAAACAGCTCCTCGGCCCCGCGTCGATGAGACGCGTTCGATATATACTATGTATTCGCCGTCGCGGCGGAAAGTCTCCGCGGCGGATGTACGATTATAATGGACGAGATCCCGAGGCGGCTCCTTCCTCTCGCTGCGGCCGCGCGCGGGATTTATTGTTCCGCTGAATTTATGCCGAGTTGCGAGAGAAAATTTGTTTGCGCCAGGCTGATTTATTTCTATTGCTCTCCGCCGCGGTGATCGATTAAAACGCGCGCGCCCGCGACGCAAACGAGTTTTGCAACTTTTTAACGAGGAAAAATATAAGCGCTGCTGCTGCCGATGTGAAAAAAAAAGTGAGAGTCTCGCGTATCGGCCGACCGCGGAGTTTCGAGTTTTAGGTGTATTATTGTACGTAAATTGTTTAATCTGTTGATAATTACGAACTTGCCACGGGACGCGGTTTGCTTGAACAAGCTTAGTTTCCCGCGAATGAACGCTCGAAGACGTCGACGCCGAATGGGCAATTTATTAAGAGTTTTAATGAGCACTTAGAATTCTTTTTAAATCTATTAATATCCTCGAGACTGAATATCAGTCGGTACACAAATTTTGGGCTGGTAAGCAGTTTCGATGCGATGGCTGTAACTGAAATTAACTTCTGGCGGGTATTGTTTTCGATCCAAACTATTCTTCTCTCCTGGAAACGGCTGATTTCGCCCGAAACAAAAACCGTCCCATTTAAACAAATCAATAAAACCGTCTCGATCGCGGAATAATTCCACCTCGAAAAGCAAAGCAAAAAAGCCCCTTCACTCGCCCAAAAGTGCCTCTCGACCCTCGATTTCGAACACCAAGTGCAACTACTCCGCGCAATTATACACGCCGCGCGCCGCCCCTCGAGATCAATAATCCCGCGATCTCCTCCTCCTCCTCCTCCCGCGGAAACCCTCACCGCGATCCTCGCGTTCCACCTTGCGCCCGATAAGAGAGCGAGGCGCTAAAAAGCGCACGGAGCGGGGGGAGAGAGAGGTGGCGAAAAAAAAAAGAGCGGCCGATCTCTACATCGGTATGCACGTGTGTGTGTGTCTGTGTGTGTACAAGCGCGATGCAGCCCCGCGGAGAGTCATCGTCCTGGGAGGTCGCCCGTCGATCGATAAGAAGGAAAGTACAAAAATCGACCGACTCCGCCGCCGCTGCTCCACTTTTAGCGGCTGCGTTGCCGCGCGCTGCATCTCGGTCACGCGTTTACTTTTGCTCGGCGCTCACGTGGATGCTTCGCTGTTTCGCGACGATATATATATATATGTGTATGAGCGATCGAACCTTAGAGGGAGGGGGCGTTTTTTTTTTCGTTTTACGGTTAGCGGGACCCCGTTATTCTCGCTGGATTTACGGGTTATTTGGACTGCTAGTTGGTGGTGGTGATTGTTTACGGCGAGCTGTCGAATTTTCAGCGCTGAAATTGAAATTCGTCCGCCAGGAGTGTTCGGTTCTTCCGTAAAAGAAAGTTGATGAATCAGCGATGATTAACGCCCTGCATTGGTTATTCCGAACGAAGAACGCTACTTTTCAATGTATCGACCTGTTCTAATTTAACGAAGAACAAAACCTCCGCGATACAGCGGCGGAGTGTTATTTAAAATTAAATCCGTCGCACCGCAATACCCCCCCGTCTCTCCCCGCGCGCGAGTCAACTTTAAAATAATCCCGCGGCGAACTTTTACTTATACACTCCCCGCTCTTCTGAAAATATACCATCGACTCTCCCCCCGACTCCATTACAATGGCCGTTATAAAAAAAAAGTCGAGAATCCGCAGCGGCAGAGACCGAAGCGAGAGGAGAAAATAAAAAAGATCCCGTCGCGCGAGGATCGAAAAAGTGTCACACGCCTCCGCGAGTTCTCTCTCTCTCTCTCGATTCCGCGTCTGCGCGCGAACAACGACAATGAGAAAACGCGCAAGAGAGCGCCGCGCGGCCGCTGACGCAGAAGAAAGGACGCGAGGAGGAAGAAAAGGAAAGCCTCTTCGCTGCTCGCGCGCGCACGCGCACGCACACGCGCGCGGAAGATAGGGAAATGTGTCGCGCGCGACCGGGGAGTACTTTCATTGCTGTTATACAACAGCCGCGGGCCACGCGCGAGACGCGCGCGCTCAAAAGGAGAATCGAGAACGCAGCCGAGAGCGCGCGCGTGTTTGTGTCTGTGTGTGTAAGAGCTGGCGCAGTGCCTCTCAATGGGAGGCGACCCCGATGGTTATATGGCTATATACGCGACTGCCTCTTTTTTTTGTGCGAGTGGAACATTTTTCTTCGCCTTTCCTCGAGATAAGCGGGAGGGACGCGTCAGTTTTTTTTGAGGGGCGCGGGGAGGGAGGCGCTTTTTTTGGGTGCGTGGCTTGAAATTTTGGGGTGTGTTATTTCGTTAAGTTTTAAAATACGAATTGGAGAACTGCGTTTCTTTTCGTATTAAAAACGCGTTTATTCATCGGCGAACCAGGAGTGTTTTATTCGTTTTTGTTACATTTTTTAAGGTTGACATTATTTAAAAAAAAATGTCTGCAGCCTCGAATCGATAAATCAACTCGAACCGAGGCAGTAAACATTATTCCAAAAGTAAATCTTCGAACTCGTGCGCGCAAAATGCCTATTTTGTAAACAAGTTTCTAAAAAAGCCACCAAAAAACACTCAAAAGTTATTTCTCCCCGCGAGCAAAAGGTCCCGCGAACGTCGCGCGCGGCTTTAAAAAAAAAAAAAATGATTCACTATATCCCCGCGGCCGATAAATTTATTTGAAGCAGCGCGCTGGCAAACGCAACGACAAAATAAAAAAAAGAGAGGAAGCCTGTCCGCGATGAAAAATTGTCAAAGAATCGTTCCGTAAAAGGACGGCGCTCGGCGACGCTTCCACTTTCTCCGGCTCTCTCGCCTCGATATCGAGATCGCATGCGACGCACATTGCCGAGTCTCTCCGCGAGGCGGGTCTTGCGCGTGCGCCGAAATAAAAAAATCGCGACGAGGAGAGAGAGAGAGAATCGCCTTAAAGGAAAGTGGACTGCCGATGAATATTCAAGCTCTCAAATGCTGAAGCTGATTTTTATGCAAATGCCGGCCGAATTAATATAACGCGGCGGAGGCTCGTTTCTTTTTAATTCGAAGGATTCTTTTGGCGAAAAAAAGCGCGCGGTTACTTTGAGGTTTCTTCTCGGTTTCTTTTAGCGTAACTCGAAAATTCATTCGAATTTAACGTCCGATTACGGTGCTTCCCGTTACTTTCAAATATTATTTCGGCTTAATTAAACTTACCGGCCGAATCGCCGGGATTTCTCGCGGAGCTTTTATTGAGGAGCGCCGGGTTTTGCGTACCTGGGAATCGCAAAAAAAAGAAAAAAAATTAAATTGTTGATACTTGTTTTTTGAGGCGTATTAAAAGGTTTGAAAACCGTGGGAGAATATGAATTTTTGAAATTGAGAAAATTTAAATATTGTTTATAAAGGTTTCTTATAGGCAGCTTATATATGTACATAATTTACAAATTTTATCGTCTTTTGGATTGAACGTGTTTCATTCTTTAATTCATAAGTTTTATGTTTAATAAACTTTTTTCAAAATGTTTGTAAGACAAAAATCACAATATTTACGAGTTGCGTGCGACATATAAACCATCGTGCACGATGAGAAAAATCATCTGCGCCTCTTCGCGTTTAACTTGTAAATAATATTTACTTTAAACAAAATTTTAAATCAAGCAATTTTCTAAAACTAATGTACTCGCAATTAACTCCCCGAACTTCCTGATTCGTCGTCGTTCCTTCAAAGCCCCCCAATCAAAGCGCCTCTCGGCTTCAAAATTTCCCAGCCCCCAGATGAACCGTTCGAAAGCACCGAAAGCACCGCGCAACAATGAGCAACCTATATCGAAATTCCAATAATGCTTAGCAAGCACTTATTACGGGCCCGGCGAAAGAGCGAGAAAGAACGAGAGGAAGAAAGAGAGAAAGAGAGAGAGTCAGGCCTGCGTCGAGGCTCGGTCGTTATTGTAATTCCTCGCGCCCTGACCTCTCCCAACCGCGCGCGCTTATTCCCCATTCACGAGAGCTGCCGCGTTCGCCAAGTGCGCGCGGCGCGTTTTTCGCGCTGTACACTCACTCCCGAACGCTCGTTATTATATACACGAGCAGTCGCGCTCCAAGGGACGCACTGTTCTCGCTTCCGAGAGAGAGAGAGAGAGAGAGAGAGGTCCCTCTCCAGCCTCCGCGGCCGCGATAACCGCGACGGGCGCGCGGCCAGCCGTGAAAAATAAAATTCGCCGCCGCCGTCTACCGAGAGAAGAGACATTCCCTCGATCCCGCGAAAGATGCCCCTCGAGGGCGCGCGCGCGCGCACGTGTTCGCTCGGCGCGGCACGAGCCGAGGCCATGCGGGTCGCGCGCCCGATAAGACGCCCGTGTTTCGCACGTGTGCGCGTGTACGTGCAAGCGCAGACGCGCGAGCCGGCCAGGTTTAGTGACCGCTGACAGAGAGAGAGAGAGAGAGAGACTTGCGTTGCGCCCGTCTTCTTTCTCACACTTGCACTCGCGTCGCGGTGGCTTTGAGCCGAGGTTGTTTCTTAAATTCGAACTGATTGCCGCGCGGGATTTGTGTTTGGTGATTTTTGAGATCACTCTGAAATTTTATAATAATTCTTTCAGGTTCGTTGCACTCGGTTTCTCAGCAAATAAGCAATTCTTTTCTATCAGCAGCTTCGCTAAATCTCACTTTCCGAAATATACTCCCCCCAACTAAAAAAAAAATCAATCAAGCCCGTCACCTCCGTAAAAAAGCAGAAAACTCTGATATACCTCGAGGAATCAGCCACCGCTCGGCGAAACGAAGCCGTCCTGCCTCTCGGCTCGCTCTCGGGTCCGACGAAAAATCGAGGTCCTCTCGGACCGACACGCGCGCAAGCACACACACCGCGTCGCGTCGATGATCCGCCTGCCGCTCGCGCTGCTCCCGTGCAAATGCACCTCCGGCTCCCGCCGCCGGAGGTGCATATATAAGCGGCGCGCGAGCGCTCGTGCCCTTATCTCTCTGTAAATACGAGGCCCCGCGAGATATCGGGGGAGAGATATCGCGCGCGCCGCGCGGCTGATACACCGCCGAATACGAGCGAGATGTTTGGGCTCTCCGAGGAGATTAGCCGCGAGCTCTTTTCACGGCGACTCGCTTTTTCTTCGACGACGCGACGTGTGCCTGTAGTTTTCCGGGGGAGGGGGAGGGAAGAGCGGGCTTTTCTCTGTGTTTGAGTTTGGGGGATCTTATCTTAGACAACGAGAAGTGAGGAGGAGGCGGTTGAGCAATGTTTCTTGTAGCAACATAACTTCAAATTCTTATCTTCAAATTAGGTAAACTACTGCATCGGATGCCCTGGTAGAAAGCTTTCGATAATTTTCGATAATATCGCTAGAATCTAGCTAGGTTTGGACACTTTTTTTTTTATCTTGTTTAACGTTGACTTTTATACGCTATCTTGCGGCTTGCCAAATCGCGACATTCTTAGCTTTGGACATTCTAGGTAAATCCTAGCAATATCGTCGGAAACTTTCTACCACAGGGTATAATTGATTTTCTTTTATTACTCGAAAGCACAAAGTTGTTAATAAAATCTGTCGAGAGAGATTCCCCTGCAATATTTTCGCCACCCAAATAAACATAAATTAAGCGCAAACGTATGAGCAAGCGTCATTATGCATGCATTATCATACGCATTGTGGTCTCGGGCGTCTAGTCGCCGCGGAGGGTCCGTCTGGGCTCCGTGCGGCTTCTTCCGCTTCCTTTTCCTCCCTTCCTGCGCGCGCCCGCGGGGAGTTCTTTTCACTCGCGAGAGAGAAATGTGTCGTATAACCATAAAGTTATGGCTAAGAGCGCCTAACACGCGTTACGTGACTGCGTGAAAATCATCGGGGAATTCTGGTATTCTATTTGACGACTGCTCATAAAGGCGAGAGGCCCGTTTTAGCTGGAGAAAAAAACATTGGGACCTTTCGATGATTAGAAACATTTGACATTTTAGTCCTTTCGTATACTGAGAAGAGTTGGTGGGCTTTATTTATGAGATTAACTTTGTTTATAAAAAATTTACTATTATAAAATTTAAAATGTATGAATGGCAGTAAAAGTATTACTAAAGCTAAGCTTAAAGAATGGATAAGATATAACATGTAAAAACGACTGATTTAAATATATAAATATATTGAAATACAAAAATATTGTAAAATTTAACAGTGTCTTTAAATATATTTACTAGTTATCTAATCAAAGCTTAAAGTTTATGATTGTTATGGCGGCTTCTTTTTTGATGTATTAATAATTACTATAAAAGTTTTATTTAATTTGCTAAGGATCGTTCACCTTTTGTTATATTATAGTTTGTAAGTTATTTTTTAGTTAATTTTGATTTTTCTGTACCAGCCTATGTACAGGTAACTGCGTTTACCTCAATAGGATTTACCGCTGTAAATTTTCTGGTCAATAAATAATCCTTTTTATTTCATTTTGCATCAATCTTGTCGCGGAATATACTCCGCGAGCGAAAGCAAGAAATAAAGGCTTAAACATCCTCCGGATAAGCGGCTCGCGGGCGCAGAGTAATCGAAATCGAGTCGCGGCGACATCTGCACTTTGCTTAAAAGTAAAAACCGAGCAAATAATAAAGCGAGAAGGAAGCCGCCGCTGCGCGCGAAGCTGCTCGAAAACACCCGCGCGGCTCCGTTAAAAGTTAACCGAAGCCGCGAGCCCCGTTCGAAAAATGCACCCGCACGCCGGGCGTAACTTTAAATTCGATCTTGCGCCGCGCTCCCAGAACGGGAAACGGGAAATGAAGCTGTAAAGGCGGCGCGATAAATTTCCGCGGCGAGTATCGAAATTTTCCATTTTAGATAAAAATGCTCTGCCCGCCTCTCGTTGGGGCGGCGTTTACCGTATACGCGGGGACTCCGCCGCGCCGAACGAAAGTGTTGGGGGGGAGATTCATAAGGATGAAGTTTCTGATGAGATGTTTTACTGCAACATGTGGCTGTTCTCCGGAAGGTAGACCTGAAAAGTTTAATGAATTTACGGCGAAACTTTTCTTTTATCTCGTCTGTTAAACTTAATGCGAATTTTGATAATTTTATGGGAAAGTTATTTTTCGCGGGAGCTAATAAGTTGGCGCTCTGAAAAAAAGCGAAATTTATCAAAATTTACAGGAGGGCTCTTTTTTGCAAAATTTAATGCGCCTCGTTTTTTAAGATTAAGTACGTCGCAAAATACTTAGAAAAATATGTTCTTCGCGAAAATTTTGATGAAAAAAGTTGAAATTTTTTTGCGCGCACGTAAATATACGGCCAGAAAATCCATTTTAAAAGAAATCTCTTATGTAATTCATAAAAAATATACTTAACAAATTACGCATTAAATAAGGCTAAATGACTTGATAAATTTTACTTATAAAAGCAAGAAACAGCGTTATCAGAGCACAAAAACCAAGGCCTCCTTTCCGTTTGCCGACCTGCAAGTATCCCAAAGGTGGAGAGAGAGAGACAGAGAGAGGAGGGCGGGAGAGAGCCGAACAAACATTTGCACGCACGCACACACATCCAACATCTCTCCTCTGGAGAGAGCTCGCAGTACTGAGTAAGGAAGGTCGTTATTAATGGCACATCAAAGCGATTAATTAGCAACGACTCGAAGATACGTAACGACCGCACTAAGCCAACGCTCTAATCAGTAAATCACTGTTTACCCAAATTGCCTCCTCGACTGGCAGCAGCAGCAGCAGCAGCAGCGGCAGCAGCGTCGTCTCCTCGGCGCGTCACCTGCTGGCCGACCCCACCCAAAAGGCGATAGCCTCTCCAAGAGAGGGAGAGAGGGAGAGAGAGAGAGAACGTGTGCCGGTCCGTGACGAAGTGTATAAGTCTGCCTCTGGCTGGAGCTTACAAGCCCGCGCGCGCTTACTAATTACCTGCAATTTGGCGCGAGGCCCGGGCGAAGGTGGCAGCCTTAAATATTCAGGCGCGTCCGTGTGCGTGCGAGAGAGCTCGGGATTTAATTATCTGATAACCGCCTTGATCTATCTGACGGTCCGTCCCCCGAGGAGAGGAAACGAGCCTCGCGTGCATTCGCCTGCTGCTGCTGCTGCTGCTGCCTGCCCGCGAATTCCCGTTGCTCTATTATATATCCACGTGCAGGCTCCACACGAGAGTTGCCCGCAGCTGCTCGGACAGAGATCGAAGAGAGAGAGAGAGAGAGAAGTCGCTCTCGCGCAAGGCGTCGTCGCGAGACGTGACGCTTAGCGAGCGCCGAACGCCGAGGCCCAGTCAGCAGGAATTATTATTGCTAATAAGTACACTATTTTCCAGCGACGCGGGGCTGTCCAAGGAAAATTTCAGCCGATAATGGATACGTGATTCGAATGGCGATATTCGGCTGCCTCTGCCGGTGTTCGGCGCGGAGGAAGAACTGTCGGACGGGAAGAAATTCACGTTGCTTTGTATGCGTATAATCAGCGAGGAATAATTGGCTTATTTTATTATCGACGGTGTATTTTTAAAGAAATTTAATTAATATAATAATCTTGCATTTCCACTGATGAATTATTCGAATAAAATTATGGTTCTTTATTTATTTTGAAATTACAATTGTGCAGCTCTTGGTGTGATCTCCATTTATTTTTACGATAAAACGATAATTTAATTATATTTTTTTAAACAAAATTATTACGTATTTTTAAAGAATTAAAAATTGAACTATTTTCATGAAAATTAATACTTAACTCGCGTACTATTTTTCATAACATTTGCACATTGAAAAATGATATGTCGAAAATAAAATCCTTAATTTATCGTAAAAACTTTTTTCCCCTCAATAAAAACATAACACGTTTTACCATTTGATTTCACTAAAATAATATTACAAACACTGAATTTTATAACTCGACCTTACATTTGTTACGCAACACTAAAAAAACGTATCAAAAGAGCAGAAAATATTCACGGCACCGCGGCGCGTTCAATATAATTTATTCTCCCAAAAAACGCGGCAACATTTTAAAGCACCCTCGATAAGTTGACATTTTTAGCGGGCCCCCGCAAACATTTCAGCGATTAACCAGAAAGCAGTCCGCGCTCACTTGAATCCCATCAGCGAAAGACCCGTACACTCCCCGCCACCAGGAGAGAGCGCGATTTCGATCCGCGGCCCCGGAAACCGCGGCGCTCGTTCGCGACCATAAATCAACAAAGTGATATAAAGCAGCCGCGAAGGAAAAAATTGCTCGCTCGCTCCGTCACGGCATGATCGACCGGGCATCGCCGCGCTCCCCATTATATCTCGCTTACAACGCGAGCCGCTCGGCCGGTGTGTCAATTATGCAGGGCCAGATATTCGGGCTGCGCGTCTGGGCAATTAGCAATTGTTTCATGTCTCGTTAAACGCGCAACGAATATCCAGCGGTCCGGAGCGATAAACCGGTGCGCCGCGCGGCGCACTTATAATACGAGCGCGAGCTGCCGCTCTTCCGGGACTGATTCGCAGCTCTCTCTCTCTCTCTGCGTTATACATCAGTCGCGGGGCGATATCATTCGAATTTGTCGCGGCTGACTCTCGCTTCCTCTTTTTTTTTTGCGGGCGATTTATTTTTACGGCCGAGGTGATTTTTTATGCTGGATACTCGCGGGGGGAGAGCGCGGGGTAAATAGTCGAACGTTATTAGGGCCCGGAATTACGAATAACGCGCCGCGGAATTTTCAGCGGCGTCATTAAGTTCTAACGAGGCGATTAAACGTTTAGCGCTGGGAAATATATTTTTAGAAAGCCGTTGTGTACACACTCCGCTCGAGCAATATCGGGCTTAATATACTTTAATGCTGATCGCCCAGGAGCCCGGAGCGGTATAGGCGCGCGAGCCGACGGCTTGCGAAAATCCCCTGATTTGTGGTGATTATGAGCGGTCCGCCTTTTTTTTTTCTTCCCCGTCGTTTCGGCTCCGCGGAGGGAACGAGGGGGTCGCCTTTCTTGGGGGCGGCCGAGGCGCGCGCTTCGCTGCGCTCGTCGTCGCGACGTTTTTCAGATTCCTGCCGGAGAAAGTTTTCGACTGCTTTTTAAATAAGGGTACTGGGTATTCTAAAGTGGATATAAAAAATACCGGACGCTAAAATTATTTTCCATGGTTTTAAAAAGATGCCTTGATAGTTTGCTGTGCCAATTTAGTCAATGTTTTTAACAAAACAAGATGATTATTAGTAAGATTAAATAGTTTATCATTTGAAAATTTAGAAAATTAAACATGTGCATAATATATGATATTTGAATGTTTAATAATAATCTGTATTTAATTATAATTACAATTTAAATTAGAACACGTTAATAAATTAACAACGGTAATATAATTAACAGAATTGAATTAACAATATCTGAACTTTTAAGTTTTACGTGTATTCAATGGAATGCACCGCGAAACTAACTAATGTCATAACTTAATCAGATCGCATTATAAATTTATAAGCAATTATTATTATATACTATACACTGAAATATTCGAAATTGAATAGTTACACAAGAATTCACACAGAAACTCAAACACTTACTTATAGCAAGCGCATAAATTATGCCCGGGGTAAATATGAATTCTTTTGTATTATAAGTTTTTTAAGAACATTACTTTTAATTTTCAGGGCGCATAATTTCTTGTTTGCCATTTTAAGTTAAAATTCGTGTTTCTCCTAATGTTACATTCTTGAGCCAAGTTCTTTTTTCTATACGCGCGAGGCGCGGAATGCACTCCACTTTTCACGTCCACGTGGGAGTTGGATAATGAAGACAAATCTCTCGTGCTCGATGACGGTTTATGAAGAACGAGCCATTTACTCAAAACCGTTTATCTTAGAGCAATATAAGTCCGGGGGAGTTAATAACGTTATAAGAACATTCGTTGTAAGGATTTTAAATTTATGGCGGCAATTTTATCCACTTATTCCGTTGGAAATTTAATTTTTTAATTTATAGCCGTGAATCTGCTTACCAAGCTTTTTGTAGCTATAATTAAAATTAATTTAGTGCTCAGTGTGCGCTAAGATGGTAAGTAAGAAGGAGGACGTGTTTCGAAGTGAATCGATATTCAAATTCAGTCGGTTTCGAAGGAATTAATTCGTAAATTAAAACCCAAATGCGTATTAAAATTGCTTTTGATTGTAACGAACAAAAATTACAAGGTTTACGACTTAATAATTAACGAATATCGGAGAAACATCCAATAAACGATGCTGTGATTTAACATGGAATCATAATTATTTCGAAAATTTGTCGGAAATTTAAAGAACATTTATATAGTAAGCTGACCTACATTTGAACAGAGAGATAATAGTCTCTGCTAACATTACATAATTACAAACGTAATATGAGCTTTTCATCCAGTCACGGTTACAAATTTTAAGTTTTAATCATACGTTCAAATCCTTTACTTTAATTTAAAATGATTTGTTCTCGACTATTATAAAAATATAAAGTTCATTAAATTCAGACGATTTTGTTAATATAAATAATTAAATTCTCTCTATTTAGTGTGCGTCTACGTTAACTCCCAGCCAGCCAAGTCTGATTCACAACTGGACAAGCAGCTTTAGCTTAGTTTGAAACCACCAAGCTTGCGGTGAGGGGTAAGCAAAGTACATGTAAGACTAGATAATTTCTGGCAGAAGAGGTGGACCATGAATCAACGAAGATCAAGACCTGAACCCGGGACAATGCTTTACTACCTGGATCTAGTAATTTTCCTTTAGTTAGTTCATTCATCCTCGTCGTTATTTAAAAACGAGCGAAATGAAAAAAAAATTCTAATTTCGGGTAAATTAATAAACCCCGTTGCATTTAAAAACATGAATTGGTACATAATTGCGAACAATATGAGACGAAAATTAAGGCATGAAATTCAAGTTAGCCGCAGTATAAAGCTCGAAGTTAGGCAGAGTTCGGTTATGCTAAACCGAACAAGTTGAAAATCGAGCGCATTCCGTCTCGGCACTTTACTCTTCTCGGGAAAACTGAAACCTCCGCGGTGCCTGTTTATGGCCCGATGTGGGCTTTGAATTTGTGAACGCCGCCGTCGTACACGTTAACTCTAAGTTACTTGCCAACTTTTGAATCGAATTTTCTTCGCAACCCTCTTATATCCCGAGCGTATCTCGCCTCGTTCTCTCCTCCCCGCGTCCCCCTGCCTTTCTCCGATAATTTCTATTATAGATACAATACTTTTTTACTCGCTTATTCGATCAGGAGACTTCGGCTAGGAATTTCATTCTTTTAGTTGCCGGAATAAGCTTGCGAATCGTCCCTTTCAGGGAATTCGCTTCCCGCTGCCTTGTTGGCTTTTAAGATAAAATGCGTTTTATTATAATCAGGTTTAGATTCAATTTGCCTCCTTTTTACGGGATTCTAATTATTTCGTCAATCACTCGTTTGTTGAATGTACATTAAAGCATTCGTAAAAATTAATTTTCGAAATTATTCAATATTTACATCGATGCTTTAATTAATACATTTTTTACTGCTATAAATTAGCATTTTGTTTATAAATTAATCATCTTGCTTATTAATTAGCGTTTTCTTTTTTATAAATTAGCATTTTGTTTATAAATTAGCACGACGTAGAGGGGAAACAAAAAATTAATATACAACCTATTTCGATTATGTATTCAGGCTATCACGCGTAAATTTACGGTCATGCATAATTCCAAAGAAATTCAGCGTGAAAATCATGAACTCTCAAACAGTCGATCTTAGTGTTAAAAAGCCGCGTCGAAGGACTGATTAACTTCTGATAAATTTTCATCGCATAAAGCATCCAATCAATCAAAGCGGCCGCGCCGCCGATCCAATAAATAAAATCTCCCGCAGATAGGAGAAAGCGCTGATGCGTCTGGCATATCCCTTTCTTCGTCGCCTAACGAATCAAGCTCGTCCGGCACAATGGCCGGGCGCGGCGATTCTCGCGCGCATAGCCATGCAAGATATCAATCTCAGGGCTTTCATTAAAAGAAGGGACGACGGGGGTAAAAACAAAGCTCAATCGCCGCAGGGGGGAAGACGAAGGAGAACCGCGGCCGGTGCCGCCGATGAAGAATGGCTCCGACGCCCGGCAAGCAGCAAATCAATGGCTGAGCGATGAGCTTGCGGCCGAACGGGAAATCGAGAGACACCGCCGTCGATAAACTGACCGTGTATCTCGCCTCCCCTCCTCCTCTCTCTCTCTTCTCTCCCCTCGCGTGAAAGCGCCGCTAGTGCCGGACTTCCCGCGATCCTTGATTTCAATTTCCCGAGGCGCGATTGACTCGATCGGCCGCCGCGCTTCTGCATGTGCCAGAGAGTAAAGCTCCTCCAAGTTGCTGAACAAAAGGAGAGCCAGACCTTTCGCCTTTCCGATGCAAGAGCTTTTGCTTTTATTCGCCGTATGGCTTTTTCCTTTGAATTGCGGGCGGAGATCATTTTCAATGGGAGATATTTTAAAGGTTCACTTTCAAAGTTGAATTTATTTTTACATTGATATGGAAACCGGTTTATTTTGCACGGCTTTTTCTTTGTATAACTCGCTGCCTCCGTACATTCATTATGTAATTGAGACTTAATTAGTGTAAACGGCAAGTTAATTATAATATTTGTAATGGGAAAATCCTTTGAGAGAGAATATTTCATCAAGCTTAAAGAGACATAAACAAAGGGCTATAATGAACGCAGAAAAACTGTGTCAGTAATCAAATCAAATAAGAAATAAAATATGTATTAATTAATCAAATGACGATACAGAGGACTAAAAAATACCCGAATATTTATACTGTCAAGAGTATCGTTAATTCTAAAATTAAAATACTTTATTCAGCTTATTTTTATAACTATTCTTTAAAATTTTATAATCTTATGATTCTGCGCAAATAAAAATTTATTCCCAATTCCATTAAAATACTACAATAGCTTTTAAAACCACCATCGCAACGTTCCTTTATCCCGTCGGACACGTTTTTTTTCGTAAGTAATTCCACTCGGTGAATGAAATTAATCAGCGTCATTCACCGAACACTCGGTCAAATTGTCCGGTAAATCTAAAATCGGACTCCCGCCGGCTGATGCCTGGGAAAAAGACAAAAGAGTTGCAAATCCGCGAACGTGTGCAGAGGCAAATAACTCGCTCAAAAACCGGCGAGCATTTGTTGTGTCTGCTATTGAGAGATTGTGCGAAAGACAGGGAGATAGGCGGGAGAACAAAGCGCGCGAATGCAGGCTCTCGCAGGTACATCGGCCGGGGGGAGAAAAGAAATGAGCCCGAAGGTAGTAGTTGCTCCGCAAGCAGAAATAACGGCTCCCCTTTCTCTCTGTCTCTCTCTCTCTGTCTCTCTCTGTTTTGCGCGCGTGCGCAAATGTACACGTATTACGCGCCCGAAGCTCCGCAGGTGGTCGTTCAAGAAAGAAGCGCTTTCCCTTTTCATTTTTTTCTCTCCCCCTCTCCCTTTTCCTTCCACGGTTTCCTTTTTCCCGGCGAGCGCTGGCTGCTTCCCCTTTTCTCGCTTTGTCATTAACGAAAAGCAAGGCGCGTGTGTACGCGCGTGTATACCTCTGTGCTCTCATCACGTTTCTCTCTCGGGGCGCGCGCGAGCGCGGCTGCCCTGGAAAACAATGAAGAATCGCGCATCCCACCAATTGAAAGTATGAATCGTCCGCCGGCGAACAATGGGAATTATTTTTCCTTTGCGTTTTTAGGCAGAAACAAAGGGGGGGGGGGGGCTTCCGCCTTTTTATTAAACGAAAATTGCGGTATTAATTTTGTCTTAACGCGGTGATTTATGGCTGAAACTTTTGTTCGTTAATTACTTTGGAGTGTACCCCGGTTTCGCTAATTTGTATATATACCAGTCCAACTCATTATATAATGTGAGCATCTGAAATGATTCATCAACGCCTAACCGTTATACGTGCTTTGTACATTTTCTCCGAGCGAACGAGAAGAATCGAGAGATAAAAATAGATTAATGGAACTATAAAAAATTGGTGTCCAGATTTCAAGAAAGTTGAAACACGTGGAAAAATTGACTGGGGGTTTAGATAAAACTCGACGGCACTAAAAAAAAAACTAGAAAAAATGACGGTACATCGCTTGAGCTTTTTGTTATTTCGAAAAATCTCTGGCTGTCTCGAGCAAAATTCAAACGATGAATAACACCTCTCGCCTCAGGATATAAAATGGGATAGCCGTCACGCGAACATCGAGGGAAAAAAAAAGCTAAACAAAAAATAAAAGAAAAGTAATGCGCGATGGGACGCAGATACGCTAACTTGCGTGTATGCAATTACCGTTCGCGTACCGCTTAATACACTCTGGAGATTGTTCCTTTGAGCAAATTCAACGCCTACAACTTTTGAACTTTATAACCGCGTCTCTTCTTTGTTATAGAGGTTCAATTTTTTAGCTAACAAGTTCTCTCCATTCGGAGACGCACGAACGAACTTTTATCTATATTAAATCAAACGCTAGAACAATTCTTTCGAGCGATTCATTTGACCGAACTCAAACATTTCGCTTGTTATAAAGTCCACTTTTAAATTGAACGTACCGTACATATATTCTTTGCCGGGCGTTAATGAACCGACTGCTAATCCCATTAAAGCTGCTAAGCGTCGATAAAAGTCACTAGGCCATCAAAGAAAATTTCAAATACCCACTTTTTACGAAAACGACTCTCCCCCGTTCTCCCTTTTTAATCATTATTTCACATATCTCCACCCCGGCGGCGTAACCTCCTCGTTTCAAAGTCACTTAAGCCTCGCTTAATTAAACCTTCGAAACTTTTCATTCCGATCTTTTAATAACGCACTTCTCCGCGGCGCTCGCTCCGGCTCATTCTTTCGGCAACCGCGGCGCAGCAGCGTCAGCAGCGGCAGCGGCAGCGTGTAATATGCATGCATCCGGTTGACTGCGCGGCGTAATCCGAGTTTGCTATGTAAATCCCATTCTGATTAACACCCGCACACGCGTAAATGCGAGTTGGGTACCAGCGACAGAGACGTTATGTACATTGTAGCGTCGCTATGAGCTCCCGTAACCATTCTTCTACCCTCGCTGCGCGCCCCCACCCCCCTTTCCGCGGCGCGCGTCGATGCTACCATCAACGAAACTGATGCGCGCGCGACAGTCTCTGTGAAACAGTGCACTCCGATCTCGCAGTATATTTCGCCGCGGGCGCGAAAATGCTTTGATAATTAAACGCGTGCGGTCGTTAAGTGCTGGCAGCGACGGCTGCATTAAGATTGCTCCCGCGTTTGCCGCTCGTTTTAAATGCGCGCGCGCGCGCGCGACTCCCTTCCAATTACACGCGAGGCATAATGCGCTAACGTGGAATTACTTTTAAAATTATAAGTGCCGCCCTGACAATTATTAAAATAGAGCACCGGGGGATTGATATGATTTGTCGCCATTAGCTTGATTGATCATTGTCGCGCAGCTCCTCCGGGATTAATTGAAGAGGGCTTTAAAAATTAATGATATATTTGTCTTTTCGTCGTATTGAAAATACTTGAATTTATTAGCAGTTTTAGAGAATTTAGTTCAAAATCGTTGGTATTTTTCTGAGAGCAAAATAGATTTACTGCGCAACTTTTTTTTTGGAAAAGTTTTATAGTAGAAAAAATACGCTAAAAGTTTATTTTGGATATTACTTATACATACACATTGCTTGGGCATTGTTTATGTATTCCGAAAATTTTCGCGCAAAAAATAAAGAGAAACGCAGAATTATTCCTACGCATTTCACGTTGGGGCAATTTTTTGCAACGAAATACTAATTTTTCGCAGGAACTAAAAAACTGTAAAATTAAAAATTCAAAAACATGTTCGGCATAAAAAGGAAACCTTTAGTAACAATTATTCATCAATTCTAGAATCTAAAAACCAGCTGAAATTCGAAAACAACATAAATTCCGAAAGCATTTCCCACCGCGTTTTATTAAAGCGCCATTCTTATTTTTTTGTCAAAGCCGTAAATTATTCAAAAAGAGGTTTAAAATCGTAATACCCATGCAGCGTCCCACATTCGCCGGAGGAAACGTTCACGGCGAAATAAACGACGCATTCCAAGCAAAAGTGTAAAAAAGTCCTTTAAAACCCTCCTCCCCGGTTGTTTGCGATGACTTTTAGAAAAATGCGGCACCCCGCCAAGAAAATAAACGGTCCCACGCGCTTTAAACTCACACCCAGCCGAAGCTCGCGAAAGAGAGAGAGAGAGAGAGAGTGGGGGAGAGGGAGATAGATCTAATTTAGACTTTTAATATTCCAGCGGAATAAAACTTCCTCGGCGCTCGCGATCGCAAGAGTTTCGCACGCGCGGATACTTAAAAATTTGAAGTTCAGGCGACAGTTAAAGTTATAAATGCGGCGATCACGTAGGGCTCGTTTTTATCCTTCCTCCCTCGTAAAGCGTCGCTCCTTTAAGGATCTCCGTCGTGAAATTTTCAAGCTTCATTCCACACGTGGACTCTCTCTCTCTCTCTCTCTCTCTCTCTCTCTCTCTCCCTCGCACATTCCGCAATGTAAGCTCTTCGTTCCGCTTTTTAATGGGCGGAACCCCTCAACATTCCGGCACGTTCTCGCCTGAAAATAAGCCCCGGACCAACTACTCGACTATTCTTCTTTCTATAAATTACGACGGAGCCGTCATACGGACTCGTGACCATCAGTCTGAAACGTATAACTTTACCTGTAATAGGGTGAACGCGTTAGAATGCTCCGCTCTCCTGGCTTTTTTCCCTCGCGAGCTCCGGCTCTCTCGCTTTGGCTAGATGCTTTTTCCCCTTTCACGTAGCCCCGCGCGCGCTCTTGATTTCACGCCCTACATAGTGCCGTGTTTTTCTAAATGATGCACGGGTTTTGAAGTTTGTTGGTTTTTATATATTCGTTTACGCCGCAATTTCGCGCTACGCGGAGTAACGCGAGAGCGTAGCTCAAACGAGTTGCTATTATACAATCGATTATTTTAAATTTTCATCTAATGAAAAGTAAATAAATTTTCTAAAGCCTCGGTGAGCTTGGTAAGAACTGCAAATAGATCCTTCTGTCAGACTGTACAATAAATACTGTTGAATAAAGGAAACGAAATTCTGTTTGTAGCTTTTTCTCCTGCGAGCTTTTGTAAATATAAACGTAGATTTTTTAAAATTAAGGCGACCATTATTATTCAGAAAGGCAGAAAATACTTTATCGTACGAAAAGAAAAACTTTTACTCTCGCTTAAGATAATTTGAAATCCTTGAACTGCTTTGAGATTGCGTAACAAGCTTTATTCGTCTTTTGCGAGATTTTCGTCATAATTTTCGCATTCAATTATTTATCAAATTCACTGTAAAGTGAAAAGAAAACAATTTAATTTAATTTTAGTATTCTTGCACGAAGAGAGAAATGTTGTCTTTATAAATTTTGTACTATAGAGAGACACATTTTTAGTATTCGCACGTTGCTTTGAAAAAACGGCAACAATGTAGAAGCGTATATAAAAAATAAGTAATTCTCCAAGCTAATAAAACGAAGAAAAATTCATAAATATGTAAATAAATTCATTATTTAAGAGTATTCATTTAAAAGCGTTACGACGTTACCTTGAATTTCACTTTTCTAATTCTCGCATTTTCACACACTCTAAACTCCACAAAGCGGCTTAACGAATTAAGAAGATTAGCAACTTTCTCTTTCAATTTCATTTCCCGTCGCCCCTCCATCCTCGTCTATCTGCCGTCTCTCTCGAGCTTTCCCATTTCTGGCGCGTAAAACCTCGCATGATCTAATGCTGTTTATGCAAAACGAGGCGGGAAAGAAGTGTGCAGGCGAGAAAAATAAGCCGGGCGCTCGGCTACAGGAACGAGATCGAGCGGAACGAGGAGGGAAAGAATAAGAAGGCGACGGAGGCGCGACGGGGAAAGATCGCGTTTACCCCGCAGTGATCGCCGCCGGCAACTCAAAAGTCTCAAAGAGGCGGAGAGAGAACTTGTCCAAATATTTGTAGGAAACTCTCTCTCGCGCGCATACATGCGTTTGCGAGGCTACGTGGGATTTGCGAGACGTCTCTCGACGGAGCTCGAAATCCTTTTCCCAAGATGGCGAGAGAGTCTTTGTGGGCTCGCGGAACACAAGGTTTTGATAAACTGAGATGGTTAGATTTGGAATACAAAGTCTGCAGCTTTATTACGAACGATTTAGAAACTTCTTACGCTCGATGTTTTTTCGCATGCTCTTTTGCTGGAAAAACGTTTAATAGGCTAATTTGAGAAAATTTTTATAAGGCGAGATTTGTTCAAGTGAAACAAAAAAAAATTCGAATTCTCTAATCGGTGTGATAATACAGATCTGGCTGACTATATTCAGAATTATCTACTGAAAGAAGAATAAACCCATAAGCTTAATAATGGCTCGGAACTTCGTAAATCTGTTTGACATTATTTGAACAAGAGAGTTTTTCAAAGGTTCATTTTTCTTCTTTTAAAAAATCAAACGCTATACTTATTAATTATGATATCTGGTTCGTGAATAAAACTTCTAAACCTTACGCAAAACGTTATTTTTAAGTTTTACCATTACCCTAAATGAAATCTCTTCAAACAAACTAAATACATCGAATCGAAATGTCTCCAATCGCAATAAATAACACAAAGTGAATAAGCGACGCCTACTTTATCTTCTCCGCCGTCCACAAAGACAACGAGACCGCACACGCCGAAGTACTCACCAGGGTCCACGAAAAGTAGAAAAAAGCGTAAACCAAGAAAGTTCTAATTCAACGGTATAGCCGGTATCATATATATACACATATATACAAGGCTCGCGTGTAACTCGCCGGCAGTGACAAGTGCACTCGAGTGCTGAGCTTCAAGCGGTCCGTCGGTGTGTCAAGCGCACTTTTATACCGTAACACACAGCGCGAGGAAAAGAGAGTGGAGAGAGATAAGGCTCAAAGGCGCCGAGAGCCGAGAATTCTCTCTTACTCCCGCAAAGCCGGATAGAGAGAGACGGGGGAGAAGCGCCACACTCGACCACGCACTTTCCGATCATTGCCGCGTCGACTTTTCCGATTTCACGCCGAGGAAGCGACCTCTCGCTTCCTGCTCTCTTCAGATATTGTACACGGCGTATTGCCGCTGCCCGGAGGACGACAATGAGAACTTTGTAAGATCAATCGGGATGTTTTCATCTATCTTTCGAGAGGCGAGTTTCCGCTGTAATAACAGTTTTTCGCTCGAGTGTACGACTACTTTTTAAAGGCGACGTGTTCTTTTGCATTATCTTTTTATACTCAATTATTGTTAATAACCAATCTCGTGAGAAAGTAGTTCGTTTATCAAAAACTTACAGTAATTAGCAAAATTAGAAAAAACCGCGTTAAAGACGAGCGCTTAAAACGACTTCCTCGCAAGCCGGTAATCTCTGATAATCGCCCGCCGAGAAGGAGGGCAAGATCACCTAAAAAAACTTTCCCCTCCCAGTAATAAAACTAATAAAACTTGAAAATCCATTAGTCAAGAAGAGGCTGAAGTGCGTTTGAGCTTACGACACTTGACGTTCCGTATGAGCGAGTCGGTCGTCTCCGCTCGCGCCTCGGCAACGATGACGATGATAGCCCTGCGAGACTTGGCCGCCCCCCCCCTCTCTCTCTCCCTCCCTCACTTTTCCCGGGAGTTTCCGAGAGCGAATATAACCCTCAAAAAGAAATCCTCGCGAATTTACGTTCACGCGCGCCGAGCTCCAAGTGCTGTAATTAAAAGGTGCGAACAATCGGAATACGTTTCGCTCAACTCCGGCTATTCCCCAGAAAACTTTCCGCGGAGATATTGTGCGAGAGCGGGGTGCATAAGTTGGAGAGAGAGAGAGAGATCGAATGCGAGTAGACAAAGAGGCTCAAAAGCGAAACCGGAGAGTCAGTCGATTAAACCTCCTGATGTGAGCATTGGAACAGGCCGGGAATAAAGAGGCTTCGGAATCGTTCCTATTGTTGACAAGTTATTAACGGATTCGACCGGCTGTAATTGAGCAACTTTTTGCGATACAGCGGAGTGCGCATCCGAGGTGGAGATTTCTTTTTTGAATTAGCCATTCTAATAAATTATTGAGGCGCGTCAGTTGCACGATTTTTAATTAAGATTCGTTTGACTCTTCGATTGTAAAAACTGCAGCAACTGTCCTTTTTTTATCTTTTCACGAATCGTGGGCCATTTATTGGATTCTGAAGGCGCAAGTAATCATTTTAAAATTAAGTTTTAATAAAAGCGACAAATATCTTCGAAACATTTTTATGAAACAACGATAGAGCTTCACTCAACCTTGCAAGCGGAAAACATTTTGTGTTTCCGAAGTCAAAAGAAATGCATTTTATTTTTAAAACCAAATATATTATTATTTATTTCCCATCGCACATTGCGTTAAAAAGCTTCGTATTTGACAAAATAATCCAACGCGTTGGAAAAAAAATTGAAAAACGGCCCACCGGCGAAACGTCAGCACCTCTTATCCGTAATCCCATTCCCCCCCGATAAGGACCCGAGATTCAGCTGCTTAGCCCGTAAAATACTCGGGTTATATCAATGCAGCGAAAAATTCCGAGCTAAAAAGCTCGCTGCAGCGAGTGAGACAACGAGGCGCGCGCGCAAGCCGTGACAGAATGCCGCGCGACTATCTGCAGATATCCCCGGGCTTAAAGCGACGCACTTAAGCTAAGCTACGGCGTGCCCCGGGATCCCCCTCCGCCCCCTTTATCTACCTCGAGTTCTCTCCTCGAGTTCTGGCAATTTCGAACTCGAAACGCGAGGCAAAATGCGCCCCGTCGTCGCCGCGCGGGAGCCTCGAAAAGTCACGCCCTCGGCTGAGGAGCGCTGCGATTCTTAGGCGATAATTAATATTCTGAGTAATTGCTCCGCGGTGCGCGCGCCGTTTCGCGGGAGATCGAGTTCTACGGGGGACCCTTTGATTATCCTCCGCGTGCTTATAGGACTTCGAGGTAAAGTCTTCGGAATTCAAAACTGAAGACTGCGGCTGCAGTGTGGAGGGATCGTGCGCTAATTGAGATTCAATAAAGCGCGATAAAACGTTGCTCTCACTTTGTTTTTTTTTTTTTTTTAAAGAAAAATTTGCTTTCTCTTCTCCTTACACTTACTCGAGTAAGAGAGCAGTACCTACATAAGGCAGCAGGCGTCGAAAAGCTTGTTCGCGCAGCTTGAACGCAAAGTACGCCGGCCGATATAGTTATGACATCCGAAATTCGATTATACTCCCCGGCGCGCTTGCCGCCCGAGCTTTAACAGGCTCTCCCCACGCTTGACCGGGTAATTCTGCAAATACGTATATACGTAAGAGCCTCGAGGCGAGCAATCGAAATGTTCGGGTAACTAGGCACTCTTCGCGCGCCGGGATATGCGATGGATGCGCTTCCAACCGGCGCGCCGAGGCCGCCGAGAGGAAAGTTTTGACGTCTCTCGCGCGTATATGCGCGCGGATGCTCGAGAGCGAGGGGGGGGGGGCGCGAGCGGCGGAAGCGGGAAAAGTTCGGGATAACACGTGCAATTACCGGAATTTCGGCCCCCGGACGAGTTACATGTGTGTGTGTGTGTATACGGTTGATGCAAGACTTACCTTGTACGTGGCCAGGTCCTCGACGACGCAGGAGAGAACGGCGTCTCTGCCGACGGGGATGGTCACGTTTGATATTGGCTCGGTAAAGACTGGTCCCTCTGAAACAGAGAGAAGAGGCACAGCCGAGTCAGTCTCCGATGTGTGAGTAAGCCCCTTTTGCACAGTCTGTCGCCCGCTGACGACGTAGACGGTACGTTGGGGATGATGATGTTGCGCTATATGGGAGCTTGAGCTTCGCTCCTATTTAGGGGGGGGGGGGGGGGGGGGGGGGGAGGAGTCTGCGCGTGCACGTGGAGTATACGGTAAATTCTGGATTCTGGTTATGAGTAGTCGACGTTCGTGAGATGAATTTTCTTTATGTTCGAGCTTTGTTTTGGGGGTAGTATAAAGTTATACTGAATTTGGTATTAGTTTGTGATTTATAAATGAAAATGGGAAGAAACGGGTTTAAAGATAAAAATGATTTCGAAAGGCCTTCATTTATGCACAAGATGTGTTTTGTTGGAAATTCAATGAATGTTTCCTCTAACTGGATTTGACGAGATAAAAATTTATTTATTTGAAATTAGGTATTGGCATTTTAGGATGTATCTCCCCTGAAATTCGGATTCAAACAATAGTTGATTAATTTCGAAATAATGATAATGATAAATTAATCATTTAATTAATACAATAAATAAAATATTTCTTTTCTCCTGCGGAAAATTATAAAAATTAGGAGACATTTGTGTTTATTGCATTATGTATTTTATTTTTATATAAAATTATTGTACTATTTTACCTTCAATAGCAAATAAATTAACATTTCAAATATTAATACGCACTTAATTGCTCAGTGCATTAGAACAGTTGTTCCCGCACGCAGGATTAAGCAATTTCGCAGAAATTGCGCGATCCGTCGGTAAATTTTGAGCCGTGCCCACATAATTTTCTTATTCCCGTCCACTAATCCAGCTCGAAAATCGTCAATTGTCGCGACTCGACTGAATCGAAATCACGTCTGCAGAGCTCTGTCGGCGGAATATCGCGGTCGCGCGGCTCTCATTATCCCTCGACAGCGTCCGGGGGATTTTCGCAAAATGCGCCAGATATCCGCGTGCACTCGTTCCTCTTTCCCGCGGAGCCCTCCCCGTAATTCGACTTACAAACGAATTTGATATTTCGCGCATATGCGCGTAATTCGCGAGAGAGAGAGAGAGAGAGCGGCGCTAAGCAGCCTAGCTATAGTTCGGGTTAATCGAGGCGAGCCGAGAAGGAAGGAGGCGGTGTGTGCCCCCGGCAGATAAGCACTGATCCCAATTACATGTCGGCGGCTCGGTACACTCCGCGGTCCTGAGCGGATCATGGATTATTGACTTCATCCCGATTAACGTAGGCTGCTGCCGCTGCTGCTGCCGCTGCTGCCGCTGCTCCAGGAAAGGGAAGAGCAGCGGCGTCGATACACAATGGGAGCCGCCGCGAATCGCAGATACTTACGCTCCGAAAAGTCCATTCAGGAGGGGGCTTAGAGTTATTCTTTTTCTGCGGTCTCGATAAGCTGTCGGGGAGGGAGATTCTCGAGGGAAGGGCTGAACTTGACCTTTCGCGCTTCCGAGGCTTGGAAAGGCTGTTTTTGATCGATCGCTCGGGTGCTCGGGGTGAAGATCAAAGAGCTATTGTTACGTAAATAGCTGCAGAGTTCGGTGTATTTAGATACTGGTGGCGGATTTTTAAATACTTTTTTAACCAACGGCAAGCGCCTCTGAAATAATATTTTTTAAGAAGATAATGGAAAATAATGATATTATTCCATGATGTTAATTTCATTAAATTCAATTATTTTTGTACAATTTTTTATATTTTAATAATCTCAAAAAAAGCCCCATTTGTGGAATGTATGCATTCTTCAATTATATTATTGAGTAAATTTCTAAAATTTTAAATCAACGCGGGCACTGCAGCTAATTCCGCAACAAATTCTTGCGAGTGCGCGAAAACGAATTTAATTAAGAGAGTTTGCTGCTTTGAAATTAAAGCGGCTCTTCATTTTAATCAAAGCTCAAATCATTCCATTACGAAAGGAATTCAATCGACGAGCGTCAAAGGGGATTGAAAAAAAATCCCAAGAGTCGAAACACCGCTTTATCAAATTAAAAGTAATCACGTACTCCGAAGAGTTGATCAAAAGCGTGGATAATTTGAATGGCCAACATGTAGTAATTGATCGATCAACGTTAATTCTGCAAGGCAACGGTTTCCCTGTACCAATGCATTCAATCGTATTACATCATATCGAAACTATGCACGGTCCAAATACTCCATAAATAGTTATCGTGTAAACCAATTTTATATTAGCGAGACATTAATTTGGCTTCATAGATTGTCTGAACAAGATTTATTTTATTTCTATATTAATTACTTTTTACTATTAAACATTTTTCGAGATATTGATTGACATAATAGCAGTTATCTATTAACCTTTCAATGTCAGCTTCAACTAACTATAAAAAAATAATTTTTTTTCAATCTCATTTTGCTCAAAACAATTTTACAAAACATTTATTTATCAGTTTATACCAGTTTCTATTTTATTACAAAATGCCCAAAGTATTTAAGCAAAAATTCGTAATTCTGAATGGAATTTCAAAACTCCCCGTAGCAGTAAATTTACCAATCGAATACCTCGGAATCGAATAATCGGAACTTTCGAAAAATGAAGTTTCCCTAGGCATAACAATCCCTCGTGCTCCGGCGGCAATGCCAACAACCAGGGTTACGCAGCAGCTCGTTCCCCGGAATGATGAGAACGGGATCGTACAACGCGATAGCCCCATAGTCCAGGCCGAATCCTCCTCCTGCACGCGGCCTCTCTCTTTCGATCCTCATCGGCTGTATATCGCCTCTGGCAATTACAGATCTGTAAACAGAGCGTTAAGAGATTGCCGCGACGGCGGCGGCGGGCGCGGATTCGGAGCCGCGCGACGTTGTAATCGCCGTGCAAACGCCCGGGCTGCAAGTGGTAACGAGCGTTATTTGCGCGGGTAAGGACCAGCTGCACCCGCTGGCCGCTTGAATTTCAATGGGAGCCGGGGCCACTCGATGAGTAGCGGATTCTCTCGCTGATACACGGAGACACTGCTCCCATTATCGATCGGCATTGTTGCCCGATGCGATATGGGACCGGCATTTTCTTGTTAGTGTCGCGGTAATGCGGGAGGCTTTGACGGTTAGCGAAAATTGCGCCGACCTCGTGCGTTTCCATATCGTTCGATTCGACCTCGTTTGTTGGCTAAAAAACTGGAGAAGTTAAGTGGTTACAGCTTTGGCGCGAAGGTGCGGGAGAGCGGAATTCTAAGTGTTTTAGGATAACTTGGTCGCGATAACCGTGAAAAACGGCGTTCGGTTGATAGCGCTTCGAGAAATTTTGCGATTGTTCTAAAAGAGATAGCGCATCAAGAGATAAGAGCGGCTTTAGCCGTTTCGCGGGAGGATAAATTAGTTTGAGAGGCTCTTTTTCGAGAGTGAAAATAATTTCTTATATAATTTATTTTACTAGGACGTCAATAATATAGTATTTTAAAAGGACGAATTTACGACTTCTTTCCTCGTCTCTTTTATAGGCAGAATCGTTCTCAATTTTAAATTAAGCACTGTACGTGTTA
Source organism: Ormyrus nitidulus (assembly GCA_900474335.1). NCBI lineage: Eukaryota > Metazoa > Arthropoda > Insecta > Hymenoptera > Ormyridae > Ormyrus > Ormyrus nitidulus. Next base: position 39,421 of record UCOL01001018.1, read on the forward strand.
TAAATGTAACTCAACCAATTTCCTCAAATCGATTTTCTTATAAAAAATTTTATGTTGGAAACTATGAAGAATTTGTAGGTTATTATTAACTTGAGGAGTAAGTAACGATTGCGACCCTTTTATTATTTTTCAAAAAAAAGTAAGTGCTAATCGCTGTAAAGTGTTGAAGGTAATTAAGTTTTTCTTACTTTGGAATTTGAAAGTTTAATAATTTGAAATTGCATTTAAATCTTTCGGAAAGTGAGTCATTAAACTTAAAAGCTTTTATGATTATAAATATATAATTATTCATGGCAAATTAATTTTTTTCATCTTTCTATTTATTTTTCCTATATTCCTATATTATTTTTCCTATTTTCAGATACTAACTACTTCCATACTTTGCCTATAGTTTATTTTTGTATATTAAACGACATACTTATTATATTATTAAAAAAATTCTAATTTATTTTAAGTAAAATTAGCGTTTCTTAATAAAATTGTTACTACTTTTTTTAAAAAAATTTGTTATAAATTTCTAAAATATACGATTAAAAAAATGTCCTTTAAAAGTACTGAAACGTTTATAATCTACTTAAAATACTAAAATTATTATTTTAATAAACAAGTTCTCCAACGAGAAATAATATTCATAAAAAATTACTGACGCTCTAAAAACTCGAATTGCGCAAGCCGTAAAAACGGAAAAAAATTCCCTCCTCTCCTCGACTCGCCACCAGAATAGAAAAGAAATTTTTAATTTCCCGCGCAGCCTAAACCGGTTCTCAACAATTTTAAGCCTCCGCCGGCGCGGCTGCCTTAACGCTCCCCCCCTCGAAACGGGGGCGGCTTCCACCGGTCGGTAATTTTTTTCAAAGAGCTGTAAAAATAGGGCGAGGAAGCCCCCGCCGCGCCAAGCAGATGCAAGTGGCTCGAGCGATTTTATCAAAAGCGGCCCCGGAGATATCCGGCGTGCTCCTCCCTCGCTCTCTCGGAAAATTGTTCCCACCCCATCCTCCCCATCAAGCGGCTGCAATCGGTTTAAAAAGTATCCTGACGGCCCGGGAGCAGTGTGCCGCGCGGCGCTCTTTTCCACGGGCCGCAACTGCCTTTCAGCCTTTGTGTGCGGGCCGCGCTGCGAAGCCTGCGCCGCTATTTTCGCGGTAATTCCTTTCGAAAGTTTCGTCTGACAAGCTTAGCGAGGCCTCGGCTAACAAAGAGAGAGAGAGAGAGAGAGAGAGAGAGAGAGAAAGCTTTGCCGGAGAGGAAAATCCAAAGCAAGCCGCGTCCCTATCGCTTTTAATATGCTCAAGCTATCCTCCGACAATAAACGCTGTCGGTAATTTGCATTAGCTATACTTGAGTGCCGTTTTTAATGCAGGCTGATTTATTATTGAGAGTTTTAGTGGCCATTTAAGTGTCACAGTTTTTTCTGTTTCAAATGAAGAGATATTCCGTATGCGCGACAAGTATACATTAAAACTAAACTGATATTCTTTCAATTTGGTTTAATTGAAATTACTATGCTTTAATTAGTATAAATAAAAGTAGTATGCTCTTTTTATAAATAAAATTCACGAAAGTATATTTTATTATACTAATTAAATTTGAAAAATTAATTAAAGCATCGGCAAATTAAAAGGTACTTTGTCATCCGGACAATTTTTTTGTTAATTTTACGCTAAATATAGTCCGCGGGACACGAAATCCAGCTTTTCGAGCGTGCATTCGAATTCTGCGTGTCTCAAAGAAACGCTTGACATTCCGTCGGATTTAAAGCATCTATAATACTTCATTAAGCTGAAATTTGACAAGTTTCCAGCTCGCTTGGCAAATATTATATATATATATATATATCTCGGTTATTATTTAAACTTGAAGATTTGAAGCTCGCAGGGAGAGCAGCGAATAGACAAGGGACTTCAATTTTGCACCGCCCCGACTTTGCCAGACACGTCGGAGCTTTCCCCAAGACACATAGACTAGCTTCATCAAACGCCGTGCGCACCGGTCTCTCGCATACCTTATACCCGGCGAAATATTGCGCCGGATAAACCCGAAGAGATGGCTCGCTAATTAGATGCAAAACTGCAGTCCCGTATTTCGCGGGATTAAAAAGAGCGGCGAGAGGATATACGCATTAGGCCGGGCCACCTCCTCCCTCTCCGGCGCGTAATTTTCGTCGTCAAAAATTCCGGGCTGCAGCAGCCAGCGCCCGCCTTGAAACTTTCCTTATAATCCCCGGGAAAGCGGCCTCCGGGATCTTATATATCTCGGGATTTGAAACGACGGTACCATCTGGAGCTTCTCCAATTACTATATAATACGGGGGGCGATGAAATTACGCTGGATTTAAGGCCGATTAACGGGAGAGCTTTCGCTTTCGTTCGTGGTGCGGCTGGCTGCTGCTGCTGCTGCGTGCGTGTGCGCGCGTCGATGAGAGGTGCACAGACGGCTCTCGATGATGGGAGAGACCCACTCAAGTGCCGCTCGATCGGGCCGACCCGATCTGGGCAGCATCGCCCCGCCGCGCGGTATTTATGCGGCGCGGCGCTCTCGTGTTGTTTGACTCTTGACGCGACGCGAGCGTGATTTCGTATTCAACGGTATTGCGGTGTGACTCGATATTTATTATGTTCCTGCGGGCCTTACGCGCGGGAGATAATTTAGCGTTTAATTAATTCGGAGGGTGGTTAATTTCTGCCTGGAGAATTTATGTCCCGACGCGCGGTCTGTTTAGGGGGCAACTTCTGCAGTGCGTGGAAATTAGTATTGAAGTCTGGAAAAACTCGTTCGGATCTGACGGGTGTAATTAAATTATAATAGGGAAATGAGATTTTGTCAATCAGGGGATAGTATTTTCTTATTCGTAGTTTGTAATATCAGGAGCGTAACGAAATTTACATATCAAGCTTGAGAGGCTTGTTAATTAATATAATTGTAATTAACATTAAATTTAATGCATTAAATTTAAGGTTAAATGGGCTTTACAAGTGAAAAAGAACTGTTATTGGAAACTTAATTTACCTAATGTACATTCTGTGGCATACTTTTCAGTCTTTGTTATAATATCACTAAGATTTTTAAAGCAATTACAAGCTAATCTGTCGTGACAACTTTTTGAACGTAATAATACTTTTCTTACTACACTTAGGAAACATTAACTACCCTTGTTTCTAAGTTTTTAATGAGTCACGAAGATTGCCCTTTCTTAAAGCAATGTTTTTCCTTCCACTCGATGCTATAGACCTGGCAGATTGTACATTCAAAACGTCCGTGCAAGAAACTTCTCGAAAAACTGAACTAAATTCCATGACAAGGTGAAGTTAACAATTTAAATAATTGCAAAAACCGTATAATCCATATTTAAAAGAAACTTTGCAAAATTTTCCACCCGAAGACCTGAAAGCCTCGCAATAATTTGCATAATTATCGAAACTTTTTAATTATTTAAACTTACCAACCTCAAATCCGTAGAAAAAGTATTTAAGCAAAAATCACATTAGAAGCATTTCTCTTAACGGGAACTTTTGCCAGCGTAACCAAGTCCCTCTCTATAATAAAGGTCATTTAAATGAACTGTAAAAATTAAATTATTGAGTAAAAAATTTGTATACCTTTTATGCTTGTAAATAGACTGCTTCTGTAGTTGCATAAAAAGTGCATGTTCCGTAAAATCTATTTAATTGCTCTTTCTTAAAGCAATGTTTTTCCTTCCACTTGATGCTGTAGACAATTTCAAGAATATTTGTAGTCTTTTTTGTAACTGGATAGACTACTCCTTAAATCTTTAAATAATTGTTTTTCATTTAAACCCAAAGGATCTGTAGCGCCTCTGCTCGCGCCTTGCGACTCTCCTCATTTGGCAACACCGGCCGGGCAACAGGAAAGGCGCCCGCGCAAGCAAGTGTTGGTACCGCGCGAAATATACGAGGTGCGACATCGCACCTTGCCGACCATTACCGTGAGATGAGCACGCGAAGCAAGAGCTCAAGTCTCACTCAAGTAGAGCAATCGCCACAGCTCTGGCGCATTCATTGTTTCACTGTACAAAGTTTAAATTGTAAATAAATCTTTGTCTTGTTGTTACTAAAATTCTCGAGTTTCTTTCCACACCTCTCGATCCGCGGCTCCGTTAAGGTGAGTGCGCGGGTGCCCGGCTCATGGCGGACCCAGCGCCCGCGCCTCTTGAGTGCGACGCACACAGCATTTACAAATGTTTTATTTTTTGAGTTTTCTGCTTTATTATACAAAATTTGCTATAAAATACGTGACGTATATGACGAGTAAGCAACCGTCAAAATTCGACGTCAATGAGAAGGTATCCTAATGTTATGATATATATTCCTATCTCCTTTAAAATGTATGGTGAAAAAAAAAGAAAAATTGACAATCCTGAAAATTATTTAAAAAATCTATCAACCACAGAGCATAGATAATTTTTGCTAGTTCATTCTATTGCTTGGAAGAATTTATTTAAAAACATTGAATGCAATGAAACATTTTTGTGATTATGTGGTGAAAAAATTAAACCAATTTATGAAAGACTTTCTAGAAAGCAATTTTCATGCGCTGTATAAGAAGCAAGACACAAAATGCAAATGAGAGTTTGCATGCACTTTGTGACGATCCGAGGGGATCACTCCGATCGCGACAAGGAATTTGAAGAGAAAACCGTAGGAAAAGGGAACTGTAGGAAAAAGAGGCGTGAAATTCTCGGGTAGCTCTGAGAGCGCGTGGGCGGGCAGGCAATTCGCTGCACGAGTGACTCGGTTTTAATGAATGAATGGGACACACATCAAATATTAGCTTTAACACTCTAAAACGATATTTATTCTATCGATAAATCTCAACAAATACACTTGTTAACGGGCGCCAGCCGCGAGGCTTTTCGCGACACCACGATCCAAACCGCACGCCGCGAGCACACACACAACGACCGCGCGCATAAAGCGAAACCGAATTCTGTATTCGGTTATAAAAAAAAAGAATAAGCGGATAAATATCTAAAATGTGCTACCGATCTCGCAGGACCACTTACAATCACAAGGGTTTCGTTCCGCACAAAGTTTATCGAATTCAGCCACGTGGCTGCAAAATATCCGGATCTCTACTTGGAAATTGGTTCATTCTAAACCGTCACAATTTATGTTAAAATAAATATAAATTTAAGGCTAAAAAGCCAGTTGCGAGCAGCCTGGGTGAACCCCAGGAACAGAGGCTCAGGCGGGCAGGCTATATGAATAGCCTTGCCCTTAGGAACCCTAGCATCGATTAGAAAAACACAGAAGAAGCAGGCTCTGTGCAGCCG